>JBBPBT010000811.1:6824975-6857117 GCA_037974875.1 Cicer bijugum | reverse complement strand
ATAAACACTCTTTCAATTTATTAGATGCATTTATTTTTCCCTCAAAGATATCTCTTATTAGTACTACAAATTTGTCTTATAATATAAAAAATCAAATTTGATACATTCAAATAGAAAAGGTATTTAAAAATATTAACATATAAAATAAACATATTAAATACCCTATCAACTTTTCTTGACAAGGTGAAAAATAAAAATGAAAACTTATAATAAATATAGGTTTTTTGTTGTTGCAAAACTACAATTTCCGTAAGTACACCGTGCAAATCAATCATGTATTTCAATTTTCTACTTCAGTAAACATTAGTAGATAGAGAAGAGTTAATATTTAATGAAAAATCATCAATAAACATGCAAACACTTCATTCACATACTCAAAAAAAAATAAAACAAAAAATATGTAATAAATTGATATATTAATAATTTGATAAGATGAAAGAGATAAAAAAAATAATGTATAAAAATTATTCATATATATATATATACTGTAATTTACAAATTTAAAAATGAAAATTATTAACATGTGCTTTTGGGACACAAGTTAATTTTTTCCATTAATATTTAATATAGACAACAATCAAGATTAAATAATATTCATTGGTCTTAATGTCTATAAAATCAAATTCTATACGTAAAATCAAATTCTATACGTAAAATCAAATTATATACGTAAAATATCACTCTATAAATTATATTTATTTCTTAAGTACTCGTTGAGTTTTTTTTCAAATAATGTGTTGTCCTTTTTAGCATTAATGAAAGTATTGAAATCGCCCCACCAAATACGCCAATAAATAAAATAGAATAAACCTTGGAAACCCCCCCAACAAAAAGAGACATAACTTCGCAGCGTCTTCTAATTTAAAAACCCATTGCCAATGATGTTTTATTTTATTTTATTTTATTTTATTTTTCCCTCCCACTTTTTGTGGCTTTTGTTGCCACTTCCAATTCCATCACCTCATTAACAAAGGAGTGGAAAAGTCACAGTCACTTGAATGGGAGAATTAGAGCAAGCAAAAGAAGAGTTGGAGATGCTTGAAACCCTTTATCCCAATCAACATCACATCCTCAAACAAGAACTTATCTCCTTCATCTTTCAACTTCAATACTCTCATTCTCAATCACACCCCCTTTCCCAAAACAACACCTCCCTCTCTTATTTAGTAGATACACAAGGTTCATTTTCTTCTTCTTCCTCTTCTTTTTCTTCTTGTTGTTGTACTTTTTGACGATGTTGTTTTTTATTCTATGTTATGCAGAATCCACCAGCTTGGAGCAAACAAAAAGAATACAACTTGCTTTACCAGACAGAGAAGAAAAAGTAGTGATGGAGAAGGTGAAAACTTCTGAGCTTCAATCTTCCAATACAAGGAAGAGAAAAGATAGGGTCGATTTGGTTCTTGAGAAGGCACAAATTTGTCTCAAAAAAATTCGACTTTTTAAGTCATCCTTATTATCATCTACTTGTTGATTTTTTTTTTCAATTTTTAGGGTTATTGTTACTTTTAATGGATATTACTAGTTTTTTTGTTTTTGTTTTTTGGTTTTGGTTTTGGTTTTGGGGAAGCGACAAGCCTGTCAATTTTTTCATGTGGAAGATGTAAAGGTGCAATCGTGGATGGGAGAACAATGGTTTATAAATTCATATCTATGTTCCTGAATATTCTACTTTACTAAAAAGGAACCATTTTTTTCATTAAAAAAATCACTTTTTTGGTTAGGCAAAGTATAATGGAAGAACCACAAGGGCCAGTTTTAGCCTTTATTAAACAAAAAGCTTATTTGTTATTTTATGATAGTTGGATTAAGTATAAATTGGTTGCATGATTGCATTACTATTATTGATCTTTTGCATATACCTACCTCCCTTGGTGCATCGACGTTGGAAAATGTTTTATAGACCGTTTGACTCCCAAATTGGATTTTGAAATATATTTTGACCCCAAAATTCAATTGTAACACTAATTGGAGAGATTTTTGTTATCAAAACCTAATAATCTGTATATAATACTTTTTCCGTCTTCACCTTTAATAAAAAAAAAATAAAAATATCAAAATAAAGAGTAGTTTGATAAAATAATTTATTGGTATTTCTTTATATAGATAAAATGATAAAAAAAAATCATATGTATGTGAGACATTTTGAGTTTAAATTTGAAATATAATATTTAGTTTAACAATTTTCAGAATATGTTAAGTGAATTAGATTTTACAAATAGTAAAATAATTTTTTTTAATTATTATATTTTTTTAATGTGTGAAAAAAAATTAAATAATTATTGTGAGAGTAAGAGCCACAAATTTTTTTATATTTATCGTTGTAATTAGGGATGACAATAAAATATGCATTCAGTAGTACCATCAAAATTCATTTTTATATAAACGAAAAAAATCTCTTTTGATTAGCTCTGGGTGCAAGTTTTTTCCGAAATTATAACTCAAGTTAAAAATGAGTTTGATGGTGTTATACTCTGCATTTGTCCCACTAATACTATTATTATTATTATTTTAAATTTATATGTACATATTTAATATCTTTGATATTTTTTAAATATTAAAAGTTATAATTTTTTTATAGAAAATATAATTTTAATATTTTTTAATTTTATTATTGTATAATAATTATTATTTTATTATATTAATTATAATTAATAAAACTTTTAAATTTATTATTTTATATATATAAAAAAGTTAAATTTCATAGTCATAAGAAAAAAATAGGGACGAATGAAATTTTTTCTATAATTAATGCAATGCTGCTCCGCTGGCATGTTTAGTTGTAACACATGTTATAGGGATGAACAATTTTAGAAAGGATAAAACATAACAGTATGGATTGAAAATAAGAAATAATTGCTTTGGTGCTTTGGTCTTGTTTATATGAAACAAAAGACAAAATCACAGCCACATAACATATTTAAATGAGTTCATGCTAATTTTTCTCTGCAAAAATATCCCTTATAATTATTAAATGAAATTCATTTTACTCGCTTTATCCTACGATAATTGTTGTATTTGTAAAAAAAAATTATTCAAAAAAAAAATTCATTTTTAGTTTTCAATGCAATTTTAATTAATATATTTAAATAATAATCTTTAATTAATATAATGTGCATCACTTTTAAATTATTATTCTTCACTTTATATTTATAATGATAGAACTATATCAATGATTAATAAGAGTATTAGAGTAAAATTATTATTTTTTTCTTTTTCATTTATTATTTTTCTTAATTTATGTGAAATAATCAAAAGGTAACAATTATTTTGGGACGGAGAAATTAATAGAAAATATGATTTTTAGTTAAAATAAAACTCACATTAAATTAGTGGTATAAATGAAAGTTTAGTAATTAATTCACTTAAAAGTGTACTATGGTTCTTATATTTAGGACTAAAAAATGATTAAAATGCCTCTTATAAGTTAGACATGAAGAAGAAAAGAAGTATGAATATATTTGTAACGATCAAAAACAGACAATTTTTTTTTACTGGTACCCAAAAATATACTACTTGTTAGACACTTAAAAGGAGTACATCAAGTCTATATTTTGTCATCCTAACAAAATCAATTCTTATAAACTCACTTTTAAATATCATTTCCAATTATTAATTTGTTTCATTAATGAAATGCTATGTTTGTTTTGGTAGAAAAATTTTCTTATGGGAAAATATTTGTTGGAAGAAAATTTCAATTTCGATTTCTAACTGATGTAGTGGAGAGATTAGTCTCTTAAAGAGATTTTTGTATCTCGAATAATTAGTCTTTACTTTTTAGCTTGAAGATACCTTGGACATCCAAATTTTTTCCTTATGTGATAGGGGGGAAGAAAATGAAACAAGAGATATAATGGATAATGTGATAGAAAAGAAAACGAGACATAGAAAGAGATGTGAAAGTGATGGAAGAAAACAAATCAACATTAAGCAAGATAGACAAAATTCTTCCTAAAATGGTTTTGCTATACCTACTTTTATGTCTTTTCTTTTTCGTCTCCTCTCTCTCATGGAGAGTTTTTACAAAATAATCTTCTTCCTATTTATCATCATATTATTCTTTGATTTTTTTTTTAGCTTATTGACCTTTAAAAGAAAAATTTAAATGTGTAGCATTTGCTCAATGCAGATAAAAGAAAACTATTGGGATCAACACAAAACCAGATCACATGTTATGAATTTATGACTGATATAAAATAGTAAATAGTAATTCACTAAGGAGTATAATATAGCGCCAATATAATAATATTTGGTTGCAGAATTCAATACAAATATTATTTTCTACTGTAGGAACATAATGTTCTATAAAATTTTCAAATATAATGCTTTATCCAAAATACAAAGTACAGAATACATTTCTTTTGTTAAGGCTACTTCTAAGAGCAAAGCATAGCAACAGAACTAAATAACAAGTTCACCCTTATAACTTATATTGGCACAGGAGTATCCAACATTCTGTGCATATCCTTGCCATATTTGAGTATCATGCTGCCATATCGTCTGGATCAAATATATGTTGACACCTCTCGAAACCGTTTAAAAATGATAAGCTTACTAGCACCTTAAATTTATGTGCCAAAATGTTGAAATGAAGATGAACAGGAAGCATAATTTTGCATCCTTCAATGTGATAAAAAGCCAGTAACAGTTTGGCATGATGTATGAAGATAGCCTGTGCTCAGATTTCATCCATCCAACTATTCCAGTACAGAAAATACTTCTCGTTAATTAGGATGTCTTCCTATATACACAAACTGTCTGTGCAGAGAAATTAACCAAGTTAGAATAATAGGTCTAGTGTAGCATCATTTTCATTTCTTGGTCCTTATATACCATCAACAACACACAAGAAAGTTAAGCAACCTTGGACAATGAAAAGCAAATAAACAATGTACCTACAGTGTAATGGAATGATGCTTTAGTCAAAAGATGATAATGAATCATCTCTTTGCATGCTGTCCTTTTGTTCAACCTCATTGCTACTGCTTCTATCCTGCAACTTGGAATTAACAGCACGTAAACCCCGACGTTCCAAAGCAACAAGATCAAGTAGCTTTCTCCTTGCTTCATAGACAGGATTTGGTTGTATCAAACACCCTCTTTCATAAGCTTCCCTCAAAAAAACAGTGTGCCTTTTACCCTTAGTCGACAAATAGAAGATCCCCGGGTGATCCAAGAACAAATCCCTTATATTTAAATCAATTCCAAACCATTTTCTGAACTGACTTATCTTCTCAACTTCCACCATCTTCTCCACTGTCAAACTCAGAAACTCATGAACAATCGACACTGCTCGTTTCTCCATCGCCATCATTCCAGCCTTAGACAACTTCTTCTCACTGACCATTTCATAAGGCCCCACATAAGGCAAACTCTGCCATTCCTTCACCTTGGCTCTAAAATTCTTGGTCAACCGCATCCCTGGAGGATACCCATGTTTGAAACTAAACCTCATTTCCATTCTATCAACACTGCACTCCTCTTTACAACACTCAACAACCCTCCAATCCTCAACAGCAGCTCTAAAACCATTGCTGGGAACATCAGCAACCAGCTTCAACAAATGAGTATTCGGTTCATCCGCATCGCATAGCTGAAAAACACTAGAATTAGCAGATATAACCGAATCTTCAAAATCATCGGGAAGGCCAAGTTCCCTCCAAACCTTGAAAATAGCTCTAAGAGGAACCGTCTTGGAAGCAGACATGGACAATATCCGAACAAGTCTTTCAACAACAAGAGGCAAAGAAGCATTAATGACCTCAGCTTCATGGCGCGAGACATCAAGAGCAGCATCGGTTAACCTGCAAAATGGCTGCAACTTGGAAGGCTCATAGTAAATGAGAAAGATGTGAGGAAACTTGCGAAGGAAGGCAGTGGCGCCACGGTTGAGGTGGAGCTTCTGAGAGAGGTTGGAGAGGAATTCAATAGAGACTGATTGGTTTTTGGGGTTAGCAAGGATAAGGTCTTGAACGGCAATGACTTTGAGAAGGTTCTTGTACTTTTCCATTAGTTTCTCAAACGTGGGGTCTCTAGCTCTCGATTCTACATATTGAATAGAAGTTGTTTTTGATCGAATGGAAACACAAAATGCTTGTTGTTGTTTGTTTTTGGTTAGAAAGTTCACAATGTGAGTGCCCATTGCGGTCAGCAACCACTTTTTCATGCAAACTCTGTTTGACATTTCGTCGAACACCTGAGGCTCGTGTTTATCAAATGAATGAAACAAAAGTTTAGGGATTAAAAGGGTTGATTGACAAAACATAAATTCATAGCATTAGGGGTACCAAAACAAGAATTTTCATTTTCTCTTATAAATGATGTCTGAAAAGCGCAAAGATTACAACAACAACAACAACAACGAAAAAACTCTCTCTCTCTGCTTATTTATCTGCTCTGCAAAACCATAGAAATTGTCTAATAAGTTGTTTAGCATGGTCAAGTTAAAGTTATCTTACATAGGTTGTTTTTCCTACTCCCTTTCATACCTGGTGAGGTGAGTGGTGCTTTGATTTCGTGTTGGATCCTAATACAAAATGATAAAGTCACGCATTTTTAAATTCAAGTTCGATATTTTTCTATTCATAAAGTAAAAATTAAATCAATATTTTATTTGTCTATAAATCAAGATCGTGGCCACGGATATCTCTACTGCATTAACGTAAAAAAACCAGTAACTACAAAAAATTTGATTTTGTGTTTAATAGCTTCATATCTTAACCTCTACCAACATTAAATTTTAAGAGGGTCTAACAAATGCTTAAAGATATGTATTAATAAATCATAAAAAAATTTACATTGAAAAAGTAATTTTTAAACTTTTGAAAAATTAAATAATCAAATTTGAAGGAGATTTTATTTCTATATGTTATATTTTTTATAGAAAAAATACTTCATACTATCATAAACTCAAATACCACATTTCTCGATTAAATTAATGAATAACATTATATTTAGTTCTTTAATGTATACTTTTATGATATAATTTTCGTTTTTAAAAGATAGGTAATACTAACAAGTATCAATATTTGTTAGAATTTTTATATTTAAGACACTTATTAAAAATTCAAAAAGAGAAAATTTTATGTAAATAAAAACAAAATTTTAAATTTTAAAAAATTTAAATTCACAAGTTTCTATACAATTTTATAACTATCAAGTGTCCTTATGTCTTAAAAATAATAGGGACTTTAAGAAAAATACTATAATTTGTAAAAGATTGATTTAGAAATCAAAATAATGATAGCCACACCAAGCATTTCTTCGAACCGCATGAGTCTGTGCTCTGCAAAGAAGAGCAACGACAACAAGAAACTTAAGAAATTAAGAAAATGGGAAACCCAAAGAAGAAAAAACACATTTTCTTACCCACAATCAAAACCAACTCCACTTCTCATTCAACAACAACCATTTCCCCAAACAAAATTTCAAGCACTTGAACAAGTCCTCAATGACCTTGAAGGTTCCATTGAAAAAGGCATCAAAATTGACACCGAAATCTATGCTTCTTTGTTAGAAACTTGTTACCGTTTCCAAGCAATTAATCATGGTATCCGACTTCACCGCCTTATCCCACCTACTCTTTTGCATAGAAACGTCGGTATATCATCTAAACTTGTTAGGTTGTATGCCTCATTTGGGTATATGGATGATGCACATGACCTGTTTGACCAAATGACTAAAAGGGATATTTATGCATTTCCATGGAATTCGCTGATATCTGGATATGCCCAATTGGGTCTTTATGATGATGCCATTGCACTTTACTTCCAAATGGTTGAAGAGGGTGTTGAACCAGACTTGTTTACCTTCCCCCGAGTTCTTAAAGTTTGTGGTGGGATTGGGTCGGTTCAAGTTGGGGAAGAGGTGCATCGGCATATTGTTCGTTCCGGGTTTGTCAATGATGGGTTTGTTCTTAATGCACTTGTTGACATGTATTCTAAGTGCGGTGACATTGTTAAGGCAAGAAAGGTCTTTAATAAGATACCTTTTAGAGACTCGGTTTCATGGAACTCAATGCTCGCAGCTTATGTTCATCATGGCCTTGAGGTTGAGGCAATCAACATTTTCCGCCAAATGCTTTTGGAAGGGAAAAAGCCTGACTTTTTTTCCATATCTGTGATTCTTACTGGTGTGTCATCGCTGGATGTTGGGGTCCAAATTCATGGATGGGTGATCCGGCGAGGCGTTGAATGGAACTTGTCTATTGCTAATTCCTTGATCGTTGTGTACTCCAATCATGGAAGATTGGATAAGGCGCGTTCGATATTCAATCTAATGCCGGAAAGGGATGTTGTTTCGTGGAATTCCATAATATCTGCTCATTGTAAACACCCGGAAGCCATTGGTTATTTTGAGAAAATGGAGGAAGCCGGTGAAGTTCCTGATAAAATAACATTTGTTTCACTGTTATCAGCTTGTGCCCATTTAGGTTTGGTGAAGGATGGAGAGAGATTGTTTGCTTTAATGTGTGAAAAGTATAAAATAAAACCAATTATGGAACATTATGGTTGTATGGTGAACCTATGTGGTAGAGCAGGACTGATTGAAAAGGCTTATAACATCATTGATAGAATGGACTCTGAGACTGTTGGTCCAACTCTGTGGGGAGCTTTATTATATGCATGCCTTTTGCATGGAAATGTAACTATAGGGGAGATTTCTGCAAACAGGCTTTTTGAATTAGAGCCAGACAATGAACATAATTTTGTACTGCTTATGAAGATCTATAAAAACGCAGGCAGATTAGAGGATATGGAGAAAATTAGAATGAAGATGGTTGAAAGAGGGTTGGATCACTAGACTTAATACCGCAGGTATTATTTATGTGTGTTTCTTGAATCACCACATGCGCTTGATACATAATCCATTCAGCTTCTGGTTTGTACCACATGTTTCTTGTGAAAGCTTTTTTTTAGCACAAGAAGAATCTTCTCAAACATATGCTTGCGTTTCATCAGAATCAGATATGTTAAACTAGTCATTTGTGTATAATAATAAACATGCTTACAAAACAGACCATAGTCAGAATAATCAGGAAACTATTGAACACCCCCCTTAGCTTTTTGTCTGTCAATTTACTTGGGTGCGTTTGAAACTTACATTTTAGTCTTGAAAATTTAAGTATTGGATAAAGTCAACGATATATTGTTGGAGAATGAATTAGGTGAATATAACATAGAGAACAAACACATGTACCTCGTAAAATATCATTACTCTGCTGTGTGTTTAGTGTTTACAGAGTGCAGAAAAAGCTAACAATATTTGGGATTGAATAAATAGTATATATATCATATAACTATACATAATATGAGTGAGAAGTGGCTCAAAGAATTGAATCAATGTACAAGAACTGTATCTCAAAGGGCTGATGGAACACCTGATCCTCCTTCCCTTATTATTAAAAATCTCAATCATCAAAAGGAAACCATAAAAGAACAAAACAAGGGTTAATATTTATAACTATGGCACGTATTCTACTATTAAATAAGTACAAATGAATTCATAGCCTAAGCCTGAACTTACAGCTACTGTCTGAAACACTAATATCATTATCAGCACCAAGGCTATCCACCACAAGCTTGCACCTAACACGAAACTTGACTCTAAATATCTTCAACTTACCAAGCTTAACCCTCACATTCTGATTGACTTTAATACTAAGTGGGATATTACCCGCCTCTTGCAGCTGCTGCTGCAGCGTATTTACTAAGCCAGTTGCATCCTGTGTTTGACCTGTTAAAGGCAGATTAAGCACGGTTGTATTACGATGACCCTGATAGAATTTCGGCAAAGACCCTTCACACAGTTCTGTGTTCTTATACCAAGCACTTATATGGCTTCCACCCACATAGTTTATTCCAATCTTCTTATTTGGGTTTCTAGCAGTTATTGTCACGTTGAACATAACAAAGAGACTGTTGTTATCAGAAAGATTGAACTGTGTTATTCTCAATCTGTCTACTGAGTATTTGGGAAGCTTTGGCCTAAAAGCAAGGTAGAGTACCCCGATGGTGATGGAAATTGCAATTATAAGAATCAGCAATATGCAGAAGATCCAACACAGGAATCTGCAGCAGCAACTTCTTCTCTTCTTTGGTGGCATGGAATGCCTCACTGGAAAGTGGCGTTTCGGAAGAGGTGGACTGTAACCATGTTGCCAAGGAGTGCCTCTATCAGATTTTGCCATGTTTCGAGGCACCAAAGGAACTGTAGGTTTGCTTTGTGCCTCAACATCATTTGCTGGGTAAATTCTCTGATGATCAACCATCATTGTTTTTGTTATCAGAAAAGGTGGCTTAAGAAGTATATGTGATCACTGCAAATGTTTGACACAGTTTCTTGTTATATAAGTGAATCAATGAGGTGTAGTGTAGCAAGAAGGTGGGTGTGAACATGATTATGTATAGGAGGAAAAAGTCATTGCATAGATAGAGACTTGAAGCTTTTCAATTTCATATGTTCGAATTGAATGGTTAAAAGGGTCACCATCCATCACTATCAGGTTCCATTTTGTATGATATTAGATAGGATCACCAATCACATGTGCCAAATATTTCATAGTTGATTATTAATAATGTTGATGAAATATATGGAATGCCATCGAACTAACTAATACATATCAGTATTTTTAGCTTGGAATCGAAGTACTAATACTAGTATATATACAAATATGTTTGGACTATCTCAATTCTTACATATTGCTGTGGAAACGTTCTTATATATACAAATTTGTTATCTTGTCCAAAAAGTCAAGTGAAACCAATAAATGTAAAGTTATATGATACAGTAAAAGCAAATTGAATAATGAATATCAAACACCAAATTGCTTAATTTCTTTGTATTGCACAGAGTCGTCCTCATTAATAAAAGAGATCAAAGTATACAAGTTATTTTATCTGAAGGGACCGAATCAAATCATATATAATACGCTAAAACGAGTTTGAAATATAAGCTTCATTATTTCGAACATAATTTGAAGTGTAAATACACATCTCAGATGAAATGAAAATAATTATTGTCTTCCGACTCTCACCTCGTATAATAAGCTTGTATGACAATTTTGCGCATATAAATATAATACTAAGAATTTAATTGATATGTATAACTTGTGTAAAAAAGTGTTTACCAAAAAAAATAACTTAGTGTAAAAAAGTTATATATTTCCATTCAATTATATTTCACCGTTATGTTACTTTATTATAACAATTTTTGAAATAACTTTAAAATATTTATGTTAAGAAAATGCATCAACAAATATTATATGCACACAAAGGTTTAGAAGGTTCCACGGATGCTTGCTTCTTCAGCTCCACATACCATATAATAATAATGCGTCTGATCTAGAGAAAAAGTCATAACTATGATGTTAGACACGAGAAAAAGAGAGCGAGAGAGAAAGAGGAGCATAGAATATATATATATATATATATAGGTATTGTTTATAAATAAAAAAAATGAAAACCAAAAGGATTATATTTAGTTTTAAATAGCACTTTACCTAATCTTGTAGGCCCAGTGATACGCTGGATTCCATCATCTCTCAAAGTGTTTAAATACAAGCTAGAATACTAAAATATTATCATATTTGTTAAGTTGTCTGTGGAAATAGTCACCTATTAGTTTGTTTATATATGTTATTTGTCCGAAGTAGTTACTGATTTTGTTAATGATTTATTTTTACTAAGGGAATGTTTGGGAGTTAGGGAGGAGGAGAGACCTATAAAAAAATGAAGTGGAAAGAATGGAGAATTTTTGGAATTTATTTTTTAATAATTAAAATCTTTTTAATTTAGAGAACTAAAAAATCATATGCGAAGATGGGGTTGGAGAGTTTTGAGAAATTTTTTAAATTCGATCTATATTATAATAATACTCTTGATATTAAAAATATATGAAAAATACTAATAAGTATTCTTATTCAAGTGCATTTGTTAAACATCTGAAAGTAAAAATACTATGTTTAAAAAACGCAATTGTTAACAAGATTCAAAATATATTAATTACAAATATTCATTTATATTTTCTACAAAAATATTCTTTTAAAATTAATGAAAATTTTCTCTATTTTTCTTTTTACTTCCCTCCTTTGAAGCATTTAGCTGTCTACTAAAGTGAGGTTTCTACTCCTAATTATAAATTTTTAGTTCACGTGTGTATATCCAAAGTCACAATGTAGTTAAGAAACATATTTAGTCACTCGTCTCTGAACATATTATCGAAATTTTCTCTCATTAAAGACTACTCCACTAAGCATAATGGTTAAATCGGCCCAAAGTAAGTCGAGGACCGCCATCTCTGGTTTCGTTTCACCCAACCTTTTTTTCTGGCCCTCCTTTTTTCTTAAATAAATAAATCTTTATTTTTTTTGTATTGACACGTGTCGTGACTGTATGACGTTTCGTCGAGATTTAGCTGAATCAGCAGGTGCAATTAAGCACTTGGCAGTTATAACCACCACAATTTTCTTTCCGTCGTGGCTATGGCGTCGTCGTTGTGGTGCTCTTCTCCTTTCACCACCGTCACTGTAGCCACCACCACTTTCCACCGCTACTCTTTCACATCTCACACTCCTCAATTTCTCAACCAACTCCCATCTTCTTCTCGCTTTTCCACTACTCCATCTTCCCTTCGATTTAGGGTTCCATGCTCCAACAACAAAACCACCCTAAAAACCGGAAAACCACCCGAATCCACCGAGCTTGAGCTGCTAGATTGCGTCGGAACAGGACAAGACGTGGAGTGCGTCCTAAACACAGAACAAGAAAATGAAAACGCAAAGAAAATAGATGAATCGTCGTCGAAGACACTGTGCCTAGCGGAAGGGTTATGGGAAGGTGCTGTGTTAATATCGCCGTTCTTCTTCTGGGGAACCGCCATGGTAGCAATGAAAGAAGTGCTTCCGAAATACGGTCCTTTTTTCGTTTCGTCTTTTCGTCTCATTCCCGCTGGATTTCTACTCGTTGCTTTTGCTTCTTCGAGAGGAAGGCCTTTCCCGTCTGGGTTGAATGCTTGGCTTTCCATCTCTCTATTCGCTCTTGTAGATGCTGCTTGTTTTCAGGTTTTATTCCTTTTTCACTCATTTAATGCACCTTTCTTTACTGAATGCAAAATTAATATGTAGTTGGTGACTTATTGATTTGCCTTTGTTTGTTGCTGTTAATGAAACAGGGTTTTCTCGCTGAAGGGTTGCAGAAGACTTCAGCTGGTTTGGGCAGTGTATGTGTCCACTTAATTTCTTAATCGATTTTACTTTTACTAATGCTATTATTGTTGTTATTATTATTATTATTATTATTATTATTATTATTATTATTATTATTATTATTATTATTATTATTATTATAAAGACAAAACTTAAGGGCATTTTCTACAATGCTTTTTGTGTTGTTCAAACATAAAATACATTTTTCTTGTTATAACAGACTTTGAGAAAGTATGGATTTCAATAAATTATGGGTGGTTATGCATATTTTAAGTTAAGAATGGCACAAAAAACACATAAGGAAATTCACTTAAGTTTTTTTCTTATTATATTATTATTACCACCACTAGCTCAGTCACTTTTTATAAGTTCTTTTTGCATTCTTTAGGTGTATTAAAAAAAGAAAAATCATTAGTGTAATCAATATAAACATTTTGTGTATGAGTATATTATTAAATTGCCCTTTATATATATAGATGTGTCTGATTTTTTATTTGTTTTTCTTCCATTCTAGACAAATTAGTAATATTAAACATTGATAAATAGTATATTGGAAACAACAGTAAACATCATGTGGCTGTAGTTTAGTGGTAAGAATTCCATGTTGTGGCCGTGGAGACCTGGGCTCGAATCCCAGCAGCCACATATATTTGGTTAGTTTTTTTTTCAAAAACAATATTAATAATAATAAATGTATCTGTAATTTAAAATTTAGTTTTTATTGTAAGACAAAAAAATTCTTTCAAATGGGGTTTATATTTAGGGATAGAGGAATTTTGTTTTATTTAGGTGTTTATATCTAGGTCGTGTGTCTATGCTAGATACTAGAGTGTAATCCTTGATGTTAACCCTGTAAGGTGCTGTATGTGTGCCATATTGATAGAATTGGATTAGAGTGAAAGTTATTTTGAGTTTAACTTTTTGTTGATTCGGAATCTAGATTGCAATTCTAAAAGCATGAATTATTGCTTGCTTTGACAATCGAGCGTGGATATATGGCAGGTTATTATTGATTCACAACCTTTGACAGTGGCAGTACTTGCAGCTTTGTTATTTGGTGAGTCCATTGGAATTGTTGGAGCTGCCGGGCTTGTACTTGGTGTTGTAGGACTTGTGTTACTCGAGGTATTTTAATTTTGGTTTTAAGCAATAGGAAGTGACTTAATTCTCATACCCTTTTAGTTTGCACAGCCCAAAGCTAGCTGTCAAATTCTTATGCATATAATATGGAATGATAGGATATGTTTTGCTATAGTTAGCGCTGTCCAAAATATACAATTACCTAGTTAATTTTATAATTTTGAAATATACAATTTCTCTTGGCCTATCCAATACCTTCTATGTAATATTCAGTAATGCTAGCACTGCGGGTTTTATTGCAGTTACCTGCTCTATCATTTGATAGAAGCAACTTCTCATTGTGGGGAAGTGGGGAGTGGTGGATGCTTCTTGCAGCTCAGAGCATGGCAGTTGGCACTGTTATGGTTCGGTGGGTCTCCAAGTACTCTGATCCTATCATGGCAACTGGATGGGTGAGCTTCAATTTCACTTTGACCGAGTATTTTATAATTTTATGTTATGAAACTTAACTGAATGGTTAATATTCCATTTTTCAATTCAAAAATCAACATACATTTATTCTAATGTACAAAGTTATATCTATTTTTTCATTATATTTATTTTTGCACTGTTTTGAATGTCATCAAACCTCTTTGCATTACAGTTTAAAACCAGACAGCATATCAAATTTACAAAAAGTGTGTATTTGGCTCAATTTTATAGATCCTGATTATAGCTGCAGAAATATTAATTTCAGCAGATGTGTTAACAATAAGTTTGTATATTGAAAGCAGTAAAACGATGATTATATCCTGCTAATGTTGCAGCATATGGTTATTGGTGGTCTCCCCCTGGTGGCATTTGCAATTCTTAACAATGATCCTGCTGTAAGTGGGAGTCTTAAAGAGTACAGTTCAAGTGATATATTGGCACTTCTTTACACATCCATTTTTGGAAGCGCTGTTAGCTATGGTGTTTTCTTCTACAGTGCAACTAGAGGTCTGTATATCTTTCTGCTCTCTCTTTTCCTTGCAGTGAATTTTGTTTTCTATAATCATTAAAATATTTGAATTTAAGCATCCATATTAAATTCAGAATGGTTCATTTCTTCATCCACATTGTCATCACTGTTATTGATGCATATTTAGCTGTTTTGTACACTCGCTGATTTGAAGATTATTTATGTTTTTGAAAACCATATCAACCCATAAAGAATACACCATACTATTATTGACGCCGCGTTTGTCATGCACTGCAGGTAGCTTGACCAAGCTCAGTTCACTTACATTTCTAACCCCAATGTTTGCCTCAATTTTCGGGTAAGATTGCCTAACAATGAAAAAAAGTCACAGGATTTTGAAGCTTTTTCAGTTTTCTGGAATTATGAGAACACAGAATAAAAATCTGAAATCACAACTGATGGTGATATTGCACTTCTTTACCTTAAGGGTCATTAAGGAGAACAAAGGAACCCTCTTTTACAACTATGATATTTTTTTAACAGAATAACAATCCAGTGCCATCCTTCATAATTTATTGAAGTATGGTGCCCGCAAGATCGTAACTTTTTTGTACCTTTTTACACTGATATATCCTCTAGGGAAGCCACACGTTTTATGCACCTTTCTATGTATCTTTGTGCGGACCTTTGTATACACATTTTTACTTTGGTATTTCAGGTTTCTGTATCTTGGTGAGACCTTCTCACCTGTACAGCTTGTTGGAGCCATTGTTACTGTAGCTGCAATATATATGGTTAACTTCAGAAACACTTCAACAGAATGAATTATATAGTCAGTTTTCTACTGGTTCTTTCAACCTAACCCAACAAAAAAATTGCCACGAACTCAAATTGGGAATGCTAGTGATTTTTGACATGGAGCAGAGAAGTTTGAGTGATATGTGATCTTGAGCACTTGCTATCCTGGTTTATAGTGTAAATACAATTTCAATTAGTAAGGCTTCGAGTCTCTTTCTCGACAACATATAGTAGAAGATTGTAAGTTACCAGAGTGAACACATACCTTATACAAGGGAAATATTGTTTCCATAGAAATTTTCTTCTTTGTATTAGATGACTTTACCGTACCAAATAAAAAAGATGCCTTTACTGTTACACTAGAACTGGACTGAATAAGAATGTATAGATTATGACTTGTTTATGGCAAGTTTTGTATATCGTGAATTGTTGATCACACGAATGAAATATACATTTCGGGCTATGGTGAATTTATGATATAATGGATTTGTTTCTGCTTTCTTTTACATTAGTATTATTGGATTTGGAAGAACAAAGAAAATTGCTGCAATTAGGATACTACACGCCCATTGTAAATGAAAGTTACTGATCTATCTTATGCATTTATTATTTAAAGAGATAGAGAAACATAATGTTGTTACAAGTGAAACAGGAACTACATACATTGTTTACATGGACCTTAATTAAATGAAATATGGTTGCAGAGTGTGCAACACCAAACAAAAGGAATGTCAAACCCATGGGACTATTAATGATAAAAGATGGAGGTGGATTAATTTATGTGACTGCAGCTGCTGTGACAACTGGTTTCATGTGATGAACATTATTGGCACCAAGCCTGCTACGTCCCGAGTCATTGTCATGCTGACGATCACACTCTCTCTTTTTGCTGTTCAATTTCTTCTTTGCTCCATCCAAGTTCACACGTCCTGCTACAGAAGACACCCTTCTTTGCGAACGTAATGGACTTTTCCGATCCTCCTCTTTGCAATTGTTCAATCTAGCATTCCAATCTTTTGAATCAGTAGAACTGGGTTCCCAAGAAGAAGAAGAAATGTCATGCCGCTGTT
The DNA here is from genome assembly GCA_037974875.1 of Cicer bijugum. Taxonomy (NCBI): domain Eukaryota; kingdom Viridiplantae; phylum Streptophyta; class Magnoliopsida; order Fabales; family Fabaceae; genus Cicer; species Cicer bijugum. Next base: position 6,840,025 of record JBBPBT010000811.1, on the reverse strand, counting down.
TTGCACTACTGACAGTTAAGTTGTTGCTTGCTGAAGACTCTTGGTCATCCATGTCTGAACCACCCCTATTCACTGTCACATACTTATGTAAGCTCGGTTCAACCATATCATCATAAACAACAAGTAACTCAGACTCTACAATTGGATCCTTTCTATAACCCAATGGAACAATGTATTCATTCCTACTAGACTGATAACTTGGTGGATTTCTCCTGTCCTCTACACCAGACAAGTTGGAGCTGTTATTGGAATTGAGATTAGCAACAGCTTCAACGATAGAGCAAGCTCTGGTGACACAAGCTGGGAGAGAAAAGGGTGGTGGCTGTGTGTTCTTTTGATGGAAGTTCTGAATATCTTCAAGCAGTAGGGAGGTGTAGGACTGTGGAGGAATCGATAGAGCTTCATGGTTGAGATCTAACTCTAAGTCTCGCGATCGCCTCGAAGATCGGCTTCTTGATAATGTCTGGGATTTGTGGTTTTCAACCCCTTGTTGCACCTCTGTCTTGACAACAACATTATCAGTCATTGAAGATATCACTTTGACATCTTCATCTTGTTGCAATTTTGGCTTGTAACTCACACCTTCACCCTTGTCCAATTCAATTCTGCTGACATTTGGTTTCTGCAGTAGGGTAAGAAAAACATTAAAACACCATTACATCAATCACATACATAAATAGGACAATTTACAAAACATGAAAAGTCAATTCTTTCAAGCAAATAAATTATGTATTTAGGTTCTGTTATGACAAAAATGAATTTTGAATGAATTAATTTGTAAAATTAATTCCAGTTAAAAGAGTTTAAGGTAAATGTGGATTGAATAATAAAGTTGAGGCTAAAATTATCGTTTTGGGGGCAAAAATTTCAAATCCCAATTTCAGTTAAAACCTAATTCAAAGATAAAAACAACTATACTCTATAACACTCAAACATAACAAAATCAATTTTACGAGTTCAGAGTAACTTTGTCTCTCACAAAAGTGAATACAAACATGCACAAAGTGCAGACCTGATTAGCTTCAAATTCAGCTTCCTTCTTGGATATATTTTCCAGCCGGCTGCTGTTATCATTGGTTGTTGAATGTAGAATAGAAAAAGTGTTAGGTTCAAGCTCACTCAATGGATTTCTTCTGTATGGTGATTCTTCTGCTTTCCTTGAGGAGTTGCGGCTAAGAGATGGTTGATTTGCTGCATTCCCAGTTGCTCTTGCAGGAGATTGAGAACGTGGTGAGGCTGCACTGACATTTCTCCTAACTGTAATCCTCTTAATACCAGTTGTAGCTGTTGTAGATTCTCCACCTTCACAACCATTGTCATTGCTCTTACCCATTACAAGGGATGAAACAGTAGCAGGAACAGATACCATTTTTGCAGGCTTGGTGTTTTTGTTTATTGCATTGATTGTTGTAGTTGTATCTGAAGATCTTCTTACAGGGGATATACTAAATCTCCTCTCTCTACTTGTAGAACATTGTTGTTGCTGTTCTCTTTCCCTACTTGGTGTTCTTCTTCTTCTTACTCTATTTCTATTTCTATCTTGTGAAGTTGACCTTGGAGATTGTAGGATCATTTTCTCTGCAGGTTCCTTCCAATCATCCTCATGCAAATCACTCGTCTTTTGGTCATGTTCAATGGAAATGATATCATTGTCAAAGTTATCAAAATCATTACTTTTCTTTGAACCTGAGAATCTTCTCCTATGCTCCCCAACAGAAGAATTTCTGCTGAGTCTACCACAATGTATAAGAATTGCATCTACATCTTCTTTAGTAACACTTGAAGTTCTCACACCCATTAACTCACCTGATTCAGTATTAGCATCATGGCTCTTCCTGTGTTTGATGATAAAAATCTCTTTTTTCGCTTGCCCTTTATGTTCTTGTACTGAACAATCATGTTTCTGTGGTGCTTTCTTACTATTCTCCTTCTTCAGATTCACTTCTGTCTGAGTTTCTATTTTGGATTTTGTGATGCCATTCTGAGAAGAATTGTTCTTCCACTCAAACAGAACAGTTGTTGTTGTGGATGACTTGGTTTCAGCTAGAGAGGAGGTGGTGGTTGAAGACCCTTTCTTCTTACTCAAACATGTACCCATGAAATGTTGTGGTGTGGTCTAATGAATGGAGCTAGAGAAAGAGATAGTTGTTTTAGTGAAATGGGAGGGTCATAGTAGAGTTGCCTCACGAGAGTGAAAGAAATGAAATTTGAATTGCAAAAAGGTTGTACAACAAAGCTGCCCAATAATTTGTTCTAGAAAAGATTGAAACTTTCTGATTAAAAAAATGAAAGAGAGAGAGAATTCAAAATTTGAGATAGGGCAGAGCGGGCAGCAAAACACAGGTCCATTGAATGGTCATATTTTTTATCTGATTTACTTGACCCCACTATGTCAGTAACTTCAATTGTGAAGCCCTTTTGTTGAGAATAAATATAAATAAAAAATAAATTATATGCCAATTTGACCATAGGTTGGCTTCCACCTTACATTTTCTGTCCGCCCCTTTTTCTTTGGGGATTCAAATTTGTGCCACTGTTGTATATTCGTTTGGATTAAAAATAATTTACCACAAACATACCAATTTGATGTATTACTAGTTACTAAATGATTAGGTTTGGATATATACGGTGAATTTGGCATTAGCAACATGTAACATTTGTTATTGGTCACGTCTAAGAATTGCCCTTGCCAACTCACAAGGTTGTTGAAGCACCATGCACAGTCAAACTTCAAAGTCATAATCAACAAAAATAAGAAGACCATTGTTATGTCCAAACCAACAAATAACCCTTGTTTATTTGATCACTTATTCCAAAGTAGTTCAAACTCATGCAGCATAAGCTTATGAACGATTATGTGAAGCGTTCACTTCATTTGTTTTCCAGGTACTTAAGAAGTCTGAATTAGCCATATCTAGGAACTCGCACAAGAAAATAAAACTACACTAAAATGCAGTGCCTCGAAAATAAAATTTAAATATCAATATACAATCTCAACTATTTTGGCAAAACAAAAATCCAACTATGGCAACAATTTAGACCAAGCCACAGTTATTATTATCCGTATGTCACAATGGAGCTGTAACCATGAGTCAGAAGTATACAGTCATGAGCAGAAGAGTTTTGCTCAGTTCCTTATGGCAAGACACAACTAGCTAATTTTCGTTGCTCATCAGGAAAGGCATGAATAACTTTGCGAATATCTAAACTTGACCGACAAACAAATGAATCAAGGGGGGCCTGACACTCCGGGGAAGAGTTCTGATATTTTATTGAAGACGTCCATGACCTGAATTGTAAAGAGGAAAGTGTTAACGTCAGATTCAAGGTAAAATGGGCTAAACATGCTTCCAAGAAAGACAAATTGAAGTCAAATAAGTATCATCACACCTCCTTATCATTTTGATATTTGGCAATATTCAGTGGATTTGATGAACACTGCAACCAAAACAAGAAGCATTCAGAGATTTGATATTAAATAGTAGCATCAATTAAGTACTAAAATTATAACATACATCCATAATAGCTGCTTGAACTCTAGGATTTTGAAATGCCATTGCAACTTCAGGATTGGCCATAATCTTTGAAATGACTTCTTCTGGAGAAAGCCCGATTTGATCTGACATAAGTGAAAATGTAAAATATTAAGAAAATACGGAAGGAGATAATGGAAAGAAAGATTCATACCTATAGCATTAACAAAGTGAGAGGGGAAATATACAAAGTAATATGGTATTATCAAAGACTTTAATCACCATAACTTTTCAAAACTCAATTAAGAAAATCCTAGAGACAAAAAAAAAACAAATATCTAGTACCATTTAAAAATATATCAGTCAGCAAAGAGTAGCAAACCAAGTTAATGAGTCAAAAAGAATTCAATTTCTCACAACAAATATTAAACCTTTACAAAATTAGCATGAACTATGAAATCCATGAGAAGATGTGCGATGATGTTAGAACTACATCCTTCATTGAGTTAAATAAATGAAGGTTGGGTGGTACTCCCTTTTGTCTCAAATATAAGAGAAAGTAGGATCAAAGAAATTGGATGTATTTGGTTCAAATTAGGACCAAATACATCCATTTTCTTTGACCTACTTTTTCTTATATTTGAGACTAGAGACAGTAAATAGATAAATTGAAACTAACTTACCAAAACAAGTTATTATGAATAATAAAAAAGTTATTTGACCAGGCACCAGATATGGCACAACTTGAGGAAAGATAAATGTACATGCTCCAAATTTTTGAAGTACTTGAGAATGTTTTTAAGTTAACAAGTAATATAAGCCTATAAGGAGCATGTGAAAATTGAATCGTGTAAAGCAAGTAATTGCTAAATTGATCCAGGATGGAAGGCATAACAATAAAACTTACCGAATTGTTGTTTAACATCGGGACTATTGAGGTCAAAATTTTTTAAGGTGTCCATCATTCGACTGTCCCATTCAGTGCTTCCACCCATGTTGTTTCTGAAAGCAAACATGTATGAGAAAGATAAATACTGTATGAATCTCAATAAGCCCGAGAATATTGTTTACATATATATTACTGAAAAATGCATTGGTTTATCTAACTGCAGCACATAGAATGAACCTTGAGAGAGAAATAACAAATAAGAATTACATTTTTCTGCTACTTTAGGTCTCAAATCAATGGGGAATCCATTCCTAAGTAAACTCAAACATGTAAGCACTGAGCACTTATCATAAGGCATATGAATCCTAGACACACAAAGCTGAAAACATAGGCAATTTAAACAAATAAAATAGTGCAAAGAAGCAAAAGAAGAAACCTAAACGGCAAAGTCCGAAGGTAAGAACAGGGATTTCCCCTCTCTTTAGGTTAGATGGAAGGTTATTCTACAAAAGTAGAAGAATTATCAATTCCTCCAGGAACACCACCTTTCCGAATTCCCAATGTGGGGTTCGTAAGTTCACCAAATGAGAGGCTAATAACTGGAATCAATGTTCATAACCGAATTCCTCTCTTTAACTTAGAGAATTTTTCCATTCATCGGAAAACTAGGTTTTGTAGAACAGTCAGACAATCTAATGTAGGTAAGCACTACCCCAAAAGCTTAGGGCCTTTTCATTTCTTATTTTCACTTTTATTTACCAAAATACCACCTCTTCACTTTATTACGTGTTTTCAAATATTTGCATACGAAATGGTGAAACTTATATTGTTTTTATTGTTTCCTATACAAATCATTTGAAAATAGAAAACAAAGGTAAGACAAGATAGCATTTTGATTGAAAATGAAAACAGACAACATTTTTTAAAGGCAAAAAAACCCTTATTTTTTTAACAAATAATAACTCTTGGATCCATGGGGAATGAGAATATTGGTGGAGAAAAAAAGGCTTTGAAAATGAATATGAAGAACTTACAGCATTTCTTCAAGTTGTTGACGGTACTGAGGATTCTGCAGCATCCCTGTCAAAAGCAGCAACAATAAACAACTAATATCCAGTGGCCAGTCTTATCAACGTGTCATGTGGAAATTAATATCAACCAGTTGAAATAGACAAACGTGACTTTTGGGTGTTAACCAACAAACTTATTTTAAACAACATACAGAAGTATGATTTTGGTAATGAACGAAAAGACAGCCATATAAATGTCATGTATAGCAGTATCGTCCATGTAAGTAACAATAAGAATGCTCAAATGTGATAGTGCATTAGTTACTTCCACGAAGGTGCTAAAGTAAACAATGAAAATTACAGTCGGCGCATTGTAATGGATCTTAAAAGTTTGATTAAATGTTAACCAGAAGCAATACAATTGTTAAGAGAATTACATTTGAAGGTAGAAGGGTTCCTCATCTCCTCAGGTAAATATCTGCACCAGTACCCAAAAATTAGGAGCCTTCTTTTGGTTAAAAAATTTAAATAAAATAAATATTAAACAAGCACACAGATCTATAAATTTTCATCAAGTGACCACGACAAAGAGCAAATGGGAAATCTGTTCAATTTGAGAAAATAAGAATCAGAGGGAGTACAAACTTTCTCCACTCAATGGTCAACAATTAAAAGGGCAGTAGCAAACCTAATGGGTTTCCCCAGAAACTCCTGAGTCAAAAGCCCCCCGAGAGAATGTGGGAAATAAACATTAAGGGCTCCAGTAGATTTTAAGATACATCAAAACTTTCAAAGTAGTTCAATACAGATATACAGAATGGAACTACTTCCAAGTCCAATGTAGAGTATCACAGGTAGTACTACTATCATCAGTATTTCTTAGATCAGACAGAAAAATACATTTTTATCATTTATGGAAACTTTTCTGATATATTCAAAAAATGATTTACCTAAGGCTTAAAACTTATGTATTCACTAGAAATGAAGAATGATAATTGTTAGTAAAAAGATAAAAGGAACTAATATTACGGATAAACCATCTTCTGCACTGTTGGGTCCTCCATCATTTTCTCTAAAGCTTCCACTGATAAGACTGATTTTCCTATCCAGAAATAAACAAGGTCACATTAAGAACATTTGGTTAATCCATACAGCAGCTCATTTAAGGAAACTTTGAAAGAACAAAAATTACAAAAACAATGTTACATGATAACAAAAGAAGATTTAAAGAATTGCAGCCTATAAATAATTAAATCTTAGAAGAAAGCAATGCATCTTGGAATTACTCATATTTGATTTATGACATTGTTACGAACCAGGGACTGACAATCTGTTATCAAGCAAAAAAGTAATTGGTATTCACAAGAAAGGCTTCATAGAAAATATCAAATGTCCAAATACAATATTAAGTACTAAGTGCACGTGATCCTTCATAAATTCGACAATTAGAGCAAGACTAGCGTCCAGATGGGCGCTCCCATGTCCGTTTGTCCAGTTTTTTTATTGGCTAAAGGGTGATCTCATTTATTACATTTTCTTATATAATTTTGTTCTATTTTAAATTGATTGTGTATTTTTTTTTATGCACTTTAAAAAAATAAATAGAAGTACGAGAGGGGAATGTTCCCCTAGCCTTTTTCCAGCAAAGTTTTTGAATTATGGTAACTGATTTCCCATTCCCTCGCATGTCCCTTGCTCTTATTTTTCAGTTATTAGGCCTGCAAGAATTTAAACTTATAAAAAATTGTAAAGGGTATAATTGGAAGTAAACTAGGCAACACCAAAATTAGGTATTGCCTCTATATAGAATAGACAAGCGTCCAGGCGAGCACGCATTTCCCTTCTGTCCGCTTTTTTGTTGTGCTAAGTGTGTATGTATTGATATTATGCAGTTACTTAATAAATTTGATTTGAGAAGCAAGTAAAGGGTCATTTTGGAAATAAAAAAGGCTACACCAAAATGGGGTATCGCCTTTATATATGTTATAGATATAGATTAAACCAATATCTACGACCATGACATCATGAACAATCATTTTTTAACACGGCTGGTCAGAATTGTTACATTTCATTTCCTTGAAATTAAGCTTTAATAAATGTATCATTCTACACAGGGTTTTCCAGCAATAAAGCAGAAGTGTAAATATTTTAAATTTAAATTGACTCTTTGCATACCGCCAGATTGAGAACCTGGTGAATTGCCAAAGCCTTGGTTAGAGGGAGCTCCATTTTGAAAAGCCTTCAATATATGACTATTGTTAGTTCATATTAAGGACAAGACAAGTCACTAAACATCTTTATCAAAAACTAGAATCTTAAAAACTCACTTCTGCTGGAGCCCGGGTTTCCTTGAATGAACTTGATTCATCAACATCTTTAAAACTTTCAAAAGGACTCTTCTGTACACTTTCTTCTGGAGAAACGTCTACAAAACCTGTAATAAGATCGCATGGAGAATATTTTTTTTTAAATGACTTTGACCTGAAGTTCAGCATAACAACCAATCGCTTACGATCTTGTCTAGCACATCAGTGGACTTAAAATTTTGATCTAGCTTTAAAAAGAAAACAACAAATACATCTCATAGTGGACACAAGACCACAACTTATAAATTGTACATGTAGTACATGTCATCCAACAAAAAAGAAATGGGAGTTCGAGAGATTGTATGTTACCAATTTTTTTAGGTTCATTCTTTACTTCCACTTCATCTTTAACATTGGTTGCTGGGGCTGCTTCTACTTTTGTTGCAGGTATGTCTACTGTTACAGTGGATTGAGATGCAGTTCGTGCAGAAGTTGATTGAGATTGAGTACCAGCAGAACTAGCAGGTGCAGCAGGTCCTGACGATGAAGGCATTGGAAAGGGGAAAGGAGATCCAGGGGGAAAGGCAGCACTGCCAAATGGATTATTTTGTGTATTCATCTGACCCATCATGGTCTTGAAAGCTTGTTGCATTGCATATTTCTGAGAGACGATTAAAATAAAAATGTTGAAATTGTATAAAAAGGGTCCAGAAAAGTTACAAGGTTTGTTCTTGCAGTTCTAAAAAGAATCCACAAAAGGTAAGGTTTGACAGCATCTCCTCTCACTTGATATGTTTCCAATATCTTATAGTAGAACTTTAAGGACAAACCAGTTTACACCCATGCCTTGCAATAAAGTGGAACTCACCTTTAATCTTGATGCTACCTACAAACAACAAAATACCCCTTAGTATATTGAACAAAGACGATGGAAATAACTTAACATCAATACATGTAAAACTGAGTTTTGACAATGGTTCTCACAATTGAAAATAGTGCAGAAAACCCAACACCAACACCAATCCAAAAGAGCGGTGACCCTCTAGAAATATAGTGAACAAATAAATCAGAATATGAATATATAAGCAAAATTGATAAACAAAATCAAATAAATAAAATATCTATTTAAAATCATCTCCCTTCCAAATTGTGGACATTGACCATCATATAACATTATCTAAAACAACCACAAGAAAATCAAAATGTGAAAGAAGGAACAGTATGATTACACAGTCGAAGATGGAGGTGGTGATAACTGGGGGCTAACTCCAACTGATGTGGTTTCTTGACTATTTGAAGAAGAAATGCTAGCAAAATTATGCACTATCAGCTTCCCCTGCACTGTATTCACAACATGCATTACTTGTACCTCTTCGGAGATGAGTGTATATGAATGAAATATATTCAATTTGTATGGAAATGTTTACTAATCACAAAATAATAGAAGGGAAACCTTTCACATAATACAAAATGCAATAAAAACTGTATTCAAAATCCAATCAAATTTGAGCATAAGATTGCTCGGAAATTCAGGATACACCTGCTTACACAAACACTAGATACTAGTCACGCAACTTAAAACAAAAAAGCAAAAATGCAAAAACTAAAACCCTGAAAATCTCAACACAGCTTATGCAAGCAATGAAACACCGACATGTGCCAGTGTCCAAAACCTGAATACATTCAATTAATTTATTTTCTTAAATTATTACCGTGTCAATGGCTTGTCCAGTGAAGGTATATAGTACCCAAGGCTCTATGTTCATTATTCAATCATTACAATCTTTATCGGAGTTTCCAATCAAATAACAGAATCAAAAATGAGCAATTGAATTCAAATCAAAACACAGCAATAGCATCATCATATACATTTCATTGAACTCCATCATAAACTAGTGTCTTTATTTCTGCTAATCAAAAATCATATTGATAACATTAAAAAAAGACTAATTTCCCATAAATAAAAAATAAAAAGTGCGCTCATAACATAAGAAGTTACAAAAAAAAAATACCAGATTTAGGAATTTGGTGAGATTTAGGAGCAGCCCTGGTTACATGAGAGGATGAAGAGTTGGAAGAAACAAAGAACTTCCCAAAAGTGAAAGGCTTTCTTCTAGTGAAAACGTTTCTTGAAGAAGAATGTCCCAGAAGCAAAGGTTTAGGGGAAGAAACAAGGGCTAAGTTAAGGTTCTCCATTTTGAAGCGACGGAATCGGAAAAGCAAGGAAATGGAGAAATTGGTAGTGGTGGGGAATTAGGGTTTGAAAATTGGGCGAAAATAGCGAAGTTGAAGAGAGTAGAGAGTGGGTGTAAGGCGGAGTGGGGGGTGGTGGGGAGTTTGGGTTTTAGCTTCTGCGGTAGGGATAAGTGAAAAACCGCAACTTTTATTATTTGGAATTTGGATCATTTAAGAAAAGAGGAAAATCAAAATGGTATACTTCAACAATAAAATATTATTATGCAGTAAATTTTCATTCGAATTTCAAGGTAGTTTTTTTTTAACCTCTACTTTATAGGAGAATGAAATTATAGTAATTTAGAATTTTATTAGGAAGGAAGTGAAATTTAACCTCCTAGACAGTTTAAGAATTTTGTCTGAGAGGTAATTCAAATGAATTATTTTTATTTAATCGAAGTTTATTAATCAATTAAATTGATTACTTGTTTACTTTGTTCAATAGACCAAATAAAAGTATTGTCATTTTATTAAGACGTTAATTATGGTATATTATTATTGTAAAAAGTTCTATTAATATTTTATATATTTGTTTTTTGTAAGCAGATATTTAAATTTTAATTTTTAATTGTTTATTAACTGTTGAATACCTTGTGTGCGAAATGTTAACTAATTTATTGCATGTTGTTCTTTTAGAAACATTATTATTATCAATTGTTCTTTAACATACGACCAAAATATTATGGTGAATGATATTCCATCATTCTTTTATTGAAGTAATACTTTCTACATTTTCTCATGGTGTTCTCCATGTTGTTTATTGTCCATCAAGTGTCAGTAACATACTTTAATATAATTATGGATGTATTTGACACTTTTTTCATGAAGACTATATTTTGAAGATGCAATAATCATTTTCTTGCATTATTGATATATGATATACTCCTTTTTTAGATTTTTTCATTATTGAGTAGATATGTATGTACTTGTTAATGTGAATGACATTTTTCTTGTCCATTTATGCAACTCATTTTTCTTAAATAAAACTCGAGTACAATCATTAGTAGATCATCTTTTATAAAACAAAATTATTTATTTTAAAAGGTTTGTTGTTACTAAAACAAATATTTTTTACCCAATTCACTCTAATTTGATTAGCAAAGATTCTAAAATAATATCGATGATAACTAAACCAATAATAAATAATCATGTGCAATATATTCATTTCGTGCTTATGTTTCGATATCTATGTCGAATTGTTCTTGTAAATAAAAATATAATTATTATTATTTTGTTACTATTTTTATGATATTATGACTATTCTAACAACATTTAACCCGCAGTACCTCCAATCTGACGCATATCATTTTTATATTGACAACACATAGATCAAAGTTTATTATTAATAAATACGTATAAAAAAAAACAAGAATAACAAAAAAAACTCAAAACTGAGAAGAAGAAAAAAAAGACAAAATTAACAAATGAAAACAAATAAATAAATAGGAGTGAGAGAAAGGGAGAGAGAAACTTAGTAAGAGAAAAGGCAAAGATAAAAAATATTTCTTAACTTATAGCTTATAGGTTATGATTAAAATATGTTATTAATACATCATATCACACATTGATGCATCAAACAAATATTATAATAAGATAGCATAATATAAGTGTATCTCGTTTGTTTGAAACGAGTTATATGAAATAGCTTAAATATAAAATAAATGTCTCTCTATTGAATTACCCACCTCCATAGTGAATCAAAAGTGTGTATCGACCATCCAGCCATACCAGCCTTGCCTCTCCATAAATACTATTATATTTCTCAATATATCAAATCCAACTTATGCGGTAAGCTTTCGACACATACGGTGTGTTCAATTAAATATAACAGAATTTAACGGTGCCCTTCAAAACTTAGAAAGATTTATTCAATTGTATTTGTGGTTTTATCCACTATTGTGATAGAGAATCAATGATGGGTACCAGGTTTAGAAGAATGGAACAAATAGTCAAATGGTTATCCATGTTACAACTAACAAAGATAAGTGAAGCGGTATCCAAATGAGTTTTGATGAGTCTCAATTACAATTTACCCCTTGCAAATTTTAACTGCAGATTTTCTATTTTAGTTTAAATACACTATTTTGATAATCATAAAGTTTTAGTCTATTCATATTTAAAATTGGATTTTTAATCTATTATTAATTAATTTTTGAGACATGATAGATAAGGAGTACGATGATATCACATTGATATGATAAATAATTATTGTATCATGAGTTTAATGTGTTTAATATAATAAATTTAATAAGATTATTTTATCCTATCTAATGTTTGATAGATTAACCAAATGAAATAATATATATTGTTATAAAATGATAAATTTATTCATGTAATTTATTTTTTTTTCTTTTAAAATAATATTTATATTTTTTCAAATAAATAAAAAATATAAAAAAAAATTATGAACTAATTTTATATACTTAAAAATATTATTTATGCTTCTAAATATATATATATATTATAAATGAGTAAAAAACTATATATTATTAATGAGCAAAAACCATATATTATTAATAAGCAAAAACCACATATTATCTATGAGCAAAAAACATTCATTGTGAGCAAATATTTCAAAATATAAAATAAATTAAAACCTAATGATAGAATGTTCAAATAAAAAATCATTCACTCCCATGTGATTAGCAAAGATTCCAAAATGATCGATATTGATCATAACTACACCAATAATAAAAAATCATGTACAATATATTTGTTTTGTGGTTGTACTTTGATATTGACATTCATTATTCTTCCACTGCATGGTAAATATTTCTTTTCAAATAAAATTGGGTAAAAGATAATAAGTATTTATAATGCAAATTTAAATGTTGATTGGATAATAAGATCAACTTATTTATTGCATTTTTTTCCATACGTCTCATATCTTGTATCATACCCGACATCCACCTATAAGAATAACGTGTTGTAGAATAGAGTTGATACTATGATTATTCTAAAAACATCTAATGCATCCCACAATACATAAATCAAATCAAGGGCAAATATGGAGATGGAGAGACAAAGGAACACATGCAAGTGTGGGGAGAGAGGGAGAGAAAAACTTAAGTGGGAGAGAGAAATGACAAAAATGAAAAAATATTTCTTAATTTATAACGATTTAGAAAACTATTATTTCAAATTAGTTTAAAGGATAAGAAAATAAGATATAGATAAGACATGATTAAAAAATTTATTAATGTACCGTATAAGATATAAGTATATCAAATAAAAATTAGAGTAAGAGAAAATAAATATATTTTTTTATTCTCACCATCATACATGTTATCAGATAGACCAACAAATCTATCCGTCAGCTTTCAACTGGTGTGTTTATCTTGCTCAACTAAACACACCACGACAAAATTCTAAATTCTAAAGTGCACTTCAAAAGTTAAAAAAATTTATTCAAAATTATTTATGGTGTTGCCCATTATTGTGATAAAGAAGCAATATTGGGTCATAGGTTTTTAAGAAGAATCATAAAATAGAATAATGGAACCACTAATAACATTATCCATGCTACAACAAACGAAGGCAAGGCAAGTGAAGCGGTTGTGTTCTTAAAGAAAGATCACATTCAATTTTTTACTTATTATAACGAGGTTAGTCCAATGAATTTCGATGATAAATCTCAAATGAAATAATTTTTACAATATTCAACGCTTTGTCATTTACGAATTTTGATAGGAGACTTTCAATTATAAAAAAGACATTCGGTTTTTTAATTATTGTAACGAAATATATTTGAATAAATTTTGATGATAATGAGATATATTTTTACAATATTTTATGGTTTATCACATACAAATTTAGATCCAAAATTTTCAATTTTAGTATATCACTGTTTATACAATATTATTTATGAGTAAAAAACATATGTTGTGAGCAAAGATGTCAAAATATAAAATAAATCACAGCTTTTTGTTCCGATATACAAGATTATTTCTTAATAAACAAAGTTCCAAAATAGAGATTCATTTACCCCGTTATGATTAGCAAAGGTTTCAAAATTATTTGAATGATAACTAACTAATTATAAACAATCATGTGCAACATCTTTGTCGTTTTGTGGTTGTGATAAACAATCACGTGCAATATATTTATAGTTTTGTGGTTGTGCTTTGATGTATATGTTTAACTGCTATTCCATTGGATCTATGGATATTTCTATTCGAATAAAAATGTGTAAAAGACAAAAGATATTTATAATGTGAATTTCAATATTGATTGGATAATAAAATCGACTCCTAATTATATTCCATAGCATTTCTTTCTATCACATTCTTATACTAAATAGCTCGTGCTCATTATATTTGACATCCATAACTAATAATAAATTATAATAAAATAGAGTTGTCAAATAAAAAAGTAATTATTAATTAATTTTTGAGTTTAATATATATAAATTTGATTTTTAAGATTAATAAAAGAGAGTCATATCAAATAAAATTTTAGTCTATTTGTTTCTTAATTTCAATATGTAGTCAAGTATTAATTATTTTTTAAGATTTTTCGGACTCCACTATTTTTTACTAGATAACTCTCTCATTAATAACTTGACATGGCACTTGGTTGTGTGGTGTTTTACATATATATATATATATATATATATACTATTTTTCAAAAAGACTAATCATTATATTCTACATTAAATAATATATATTAAAATGTCTTATTTTTATTTACATTCATGAGGTAACATTAATGAAATGCGATCACATGAAAGATGATTTTTTAGAATGGTCCAATGCGACTATCTGTAAACTTTATTTTTTTTTTTAATAGAAAGTCGCATTCCCAACCATTTATATACTTTAAATTTTATTTTTATTTTGTAGTAGATGGTCACATCCCATAGATAATGCAAGGTATATTGGTTAATTTTTTTTTAAAAAAATATATAATGATAAAAAAAAACCTAGATTTGTGATACGGTGAGTTGAATCCAATATTTTTTAAATTAATTTTATTATTTAAATATTAAAAATAAAATAAATAAATTTTAAATATTTCATTTAAATATTTTAAGTTTTAAAGTTAAACATTTTAATTTATAGATAAAATAAGTTTAATTTTAATATTTCAACATATAAATAAAATAAATATTAGATAATATTAAAAATAAATAAATACA
>JBBPBT010000811.1:6792977-6808781 GCA_037974875.1 Cicer bijugum | reverse complement strand
AAAATTAATACATTAAATTTATTATCTATTTTTTGTAATATATATATATATAATATTATTTTTGTCGCAAAATAATTAATTAATTTGATCATTTTATATATATTAAAAATTATATAAAGAAAAAAATAATTTTATTTTTGTTAAACATTTATACATTATTATTATTATTATTATATTTGTATAATAAAAAATATTATATTAAAAATAATGAAAATAATATTAATTAAAAAATATATATAAACAAGTTAATTAAAAATTAAAACGATCATTTATTCTATACAAAATTATTTTTATAAATGAATCAATTCCTACCGTAAGAAGGGAATATGAAATTATTAGACAAATTTATTTTTATTAAAGAAAATTTAGATAAATTAGATTATAGATTCATAAAAATAAAGAGAGAGATCCAACAATCATCATCCACCAAACCAGTGTTTGAGATCTTTAGGGCACCGAGAATTGAATAGACAAGTTTCGTGGATGCTAGAATAAAACATACTATTAATTAATAATTAATAACATATCAAAAGTTGGGTAGAATAGTTACGGCGAGACTTTATTATTGTACGTTGAACATTCAATTTAAATTTCACCCAAAAAAAAAATGTTGAATTTAAAATTAATTTACACGATCTTCTTCTCCCGTTGTCTCTTTCGCCTCACTTTCTGCTCAGGTCAGTTCTGATTCTCACTCTCTCCCTCTTAACTTCAACATGGACCATAACACACACACAATTTTCAAACTTTTAATGAATTACTGCAATTATTACTCCTTATTTATGGCTACCCCCAATTTCTTTCAACCCTGATTTTCCTTCTTTGCCTTCATTACTGCTCATTGCTTCTTCTCTTCTATTCTCCTCGGTATAATTATCATATGCTAACCACTTAATCACTTTATTATTATTATTATTATTATTTAACGACCTTTCCTTTCATTACTACTTACTTAACTTAGCTGTATTTTCTGCTTCTGTTGGTTTTTTCTTTCTCAAGTATTTTAACCTATGGTAATGAATAGCTAGTTATTATCATGTTACGTGTGTCTATATGCTTTGTTTCCTAATTAAGCTTTTTATCAAAGTCATATTAAGTCGACAAAATTAAATTATCACTAACCACTTTTTGGTTGACACGTTTTTCTATTCATGGGTCATTCAATTTTATTTTCCTAAACAAAACTATGTATTTTACTTATTGTTTTTTTATTTTTTGAAGAAGATTCCAATTTCCACCCTTTACTATTATTCTATGCTTCAATATTCTTTTTTTTTTCTTTCGTTTTTTTGGGGCTTTGGCTCACATGTCATCATACTTTTATGTCTTTGATGCAGTTTGGTTTGGTTTTGTGATTTTCAACAAAGGGATTGGATGGGAATTCCTTTTTCTTTTGGTTTCTTAGCTTCTTATGCTGCTGATGTTTCATCTTATGACTTTGCTGTTCCAAGTAAAGAAATTCAATGGTTGGTTTCTGTCTTCGCCGGTATCATCTCCAGTCTTATTGTAAGTAATATTATTTGTTGATTAATTTTTGTCATTGACTTTTATGTTGCAAAAGCTTCTTAAGGAATTAGAAACTAATTAACTGAATTAGGATTTATTTTGATGTCTTTTTGGTGGAGGAGCTGAAATGCTTAATATCATTTCAGAAATGTCTTCCCTTGAGTTCATGTAAGATAGTGATGAATAAATTAGATGACGGAGTTAACATAAAATATATGAAGGAATTAATACTTGTCAATTATGATGCATGTAAGCAGGATCAGTTATGGAGTATGAAATTCATTATGTACTGTAGTAATTACTGCTAGTCTATTCTTGATATCGGTTCTATTTCACATTTTGAATGTAATTTGGAGATTATGTATTTTATCATAATGATGCTATCTATAATTAACTTGGTATCATCTGTTTTACAGCATAAAAGCACAAAAAAGAATTTAAGCAGAAAAGCTTGCATTGCTGCGCATTTTGTAATGAAATTACCAGTAAAGACTTTGTATGTAATGGAGGGTCAATTGGGTAGTTTTAGGATATCCATGGACTGAAATTGAAATTGTGCTTACTCTGGTTTTAGGAAAAAGTATTTGTTTAAAGTGTTCTACTGGTTTATTCAGTTCAGAGAAATATGGTTCAGTCTTGTTGTTTAGTTTTTATTACTCACAAAGTAGTTTTTCATAAATATCGACACAATTCCTTTAATATTCATTCCAATGAAAACTTTTACTTGACTGCTTTACTAGTTAGCAAAAGATGTTGTGCATAAATAAGTTGTCTTGTCATGGAAAATCATATGTTGGGAGAAGCCAACCCTTTAGATGGATCTCAATTAGCTTAAGGTGTTAGTCTCATGCTCTCAGTAGTTGCATGCGGGGATACCTCGGTTTACTAAAACGAAAGTTGTCTTGTCAAACAAGTTAGTGAATATTCTTTATGGTTTTTATGACCAATTGGATTGGATTAATAGAAGCCTGTAAAGTTTCTCTGTGTAATATTTTATTGGTTGAGTCTTTATCTAGGAAGAATTCAACTCTGACCATTTGTTTTTGTATTTTCAGTTCCTTAAATCGTGGTTATTTGAGAGGGTATAGTAAGAATGGATTCAGAACTGTTACGTTTAGAATCTTTAGATGCACATGGTGTTCTTTCATTTACTTTCTGTTTGTTCTTCTTGTTAAATATATGTCCAGTTTATCTGTGTGATTAGATAATGCTAAAAATTTATTATCATATTAAAGTCACTTCATTTAGTTATTTTGATCCTTTTTTATTTTTTTCTCATAGGTGTATAGATTGACTGCTATTTTCAGTTATCGGTGGTTCACGGCATACAGAAAACTGAGCAGTGCTGGGAAAGTTGAATGGAATAACCGGTAATGCCTTTGTATAATCATTTCTGTTTAAATTGATTTTGGCCATAATTGGGTTTTACATTAACTATAATACTTTTTGCAATGCAGGGGATTCTCAACATTTCATGCTCTCTTTGCATCATTTACGTCATTTTACCTCTTGATCTCATCAGATCTCTTCAAGGATGATTCACAAGAAACACTTGTTGTTAATAGATCATCTACTTTCTCAAATTCAGTATTGGCGGTAGGTTGATGAAGATATATGCAAAATTTGACTTGTTTGATTTAACAGAAATTGATTTTTAAGTTCTTTTACATTTTAACTAGATTCAAGCTTTTGGTAAATATTATTTCATTCCTTATAATAATTTTTCCATCAATGAAAGAAGAGACATACAACACCTTTTCAATCTACAAATGAACCTATCATATTATTTGGCAACTTTTTATAAGCAATCTGAAACCTATCCTGTCATGTCCTGTTTCCGACTTTCTGTTATATTTCAACCTTCCTGTTTCTTGTAATTGTTTGATATCTCTCATCTTTGTTATTCTCGTTAGTTAGTAACATTATTGTTGGGCATTATTAAAACAATGATTGTCCATTTAGCTTATTTGTTACTTTTTTTCATGTATCTTCCCTCCCCACTCTTCTTTTTACAGTTCTCTACAGGCTATTTTCTAACAGATCTCGCGATGGTTGTTTGGAATTTTCCAGCTTTGGGTGGCCTGGAATATGTAAGTCCAAAAGATATTTTGACTTATTTACTTTGTGATTTTTTTATTTAAATTTTCAGTTCCTGTCTTCACTTTTAATTACATAATTGTCACATTGTTTTCATTTAGTTTCCTGCTTTCAGAGTTTTGTATAGGTATAGGAAACAAAGAAAACAATGCAAAAATATATCACCTTGTTTTCCTTTATTTCTTCTTTTCAAAGTTTTGTACAGGAAACAATAAAAAAAAAGTAGTTTTTGCCGAATGATTTCACCATTTCCAATACAAAACTGAAAACAGCAAACTAAATGAAAACAAAGTGAAATTTTTGTAATTAATTTAAGAGTAAAAACATGAAATGAAAGTAGATAAGGCTTTCTCAAACCAAACATATCATTAGTTATTAAATATGTCTGTCTATCTATCTATATTTATATATTTGAAGATCTGTACTTTGATATTCTTAGTTATGTGAGCTAACTTCATTCATTGAAGGTTCTACACCACGGATTGTCCATGTTTTCAATAGTCCAATCATTGCTTAGTGGTCAAGCGCAGATCTACATATTAATGGTTCTTTTCTCTGAGAGCACAACTTCTTTTGTAAATCTAAGATGGTAAATCTGTTGTTCCGACATCCATTTGCTTGCATATACTTTTTTTCAACATTGATTTCTTACTTTAATTACATAAATACAGGTACTTGGATGTTTCCGGTCTTAAGAGCTCCAAACTTTACATCTGGAATGGCGTTGCGTTGTTCTTCGGGTGGTTGGTACTGTCTAATATACTCTTGGTCTCAATTCTAATTCCATTATAGTTGCGTTGTTCTTCGGGTGGTTGGTATTGTCTAATATACTATTGGTCTCAATTCTAATTCCATTATAGTCGTACCTGAAGGAGTTGATTATGGCCTTGTTTTTTATTATAGGTCTATCAAAGGGTTCTGACAAATTCAAAATATTGCCTACCTTTTTTGTAATATGTTCCCAAATGATTTTGGTGTCTCACTAGGCTTATACAATAACTAAATTAAAATATGCCAATTTTGCTTCCTAAATTTAGATATATAATAAATTAATGATAGATAGATATTTGTATGCCTATCTCATCCACTAAGAAACGTAGGTAGCATTTGGTAGACATATTAGAATTAGACAAAACAGAACATTTGAGTTTTGTTCTATCTATGGTGCAAAGTAAAAGCAGGACATGAAGTAAAAAATGGTATATTTTTGTTCTATTAAAACGAGGGAAAGGGATCCTCGAGGCCCCCCTATGCATTTCTCCTTTTTATTACTAAAATTTTGGGGTGATTTGAGATATATAGAGATAATAGTTTTACCCCACCTAATGGCACACTATTATGTTTATTCCCAAAGCTATAGTAATGGAAGAAATAGAAAGATTAAGAAATAGAGATGACCCATTTCCTAAAGTGATTAGAGTAAAAAAGAACAAAACCAAACAGACTATTCCGTGTCATTCTACTCATGTGCCAAACCTTACTAGTGTTAAATATCAAAAACAATTTTGGTGTCTTCACCAAGCATAGTAAGCTTTTGGAATAGTTCACTGCAGTGTTATCAATTATCTGCTATGGCTACACCATGGCAGATTGTGGCAGTGGATTTTTGGCAACGGCCATGGCCTATCTGCAAAGGATGGCAGCAGCACCATGATGTTTTATGGCAGATTTTTGACTTTCCGACATGGTCCACCATCCGCAGTCAATAACACTTTTTGATTGTTAGCATGGTATCGAAGTCTATAGCCAATTTCTTTAAGAATTTGATCACACCATTCTCATTCTTCTGACTTATTTCAGTATAAGATGGAGGTTATGTTGGCCACACTTTAAGTTGAAAGGGCTATTGTTTGGGGAAACATGTTTGAGATGTAAAACTATTTATGTGCCTTCATTAACAACTTCAGTTTTCGGGATAGTTGGTTCTTGATCCAGCATGCTTTGAATACTAGAGCTAATATTTTTTTGAAACAACAGATAGAGAAATTGGTTCTTTTGATGTCAGCAAGAACTCTAATTCTAAACTTTATCATGACCATCAAGTTTCTTAGTTCTAATGATTGTAAATTGTAAAGGAAGTATGGAATGCTTAACTCCTTTTGTTTTTTGTGCTGCAGGTGGCAAGGATTTTCCTGTTCATGTACTTGTTTACTCACATGTGGACCCATTTTGATGAGGTGAGCATGTTCTATGTGATTCCCTATCACATACATAACTTAACAGTGATTGTAATCTAGTGAATAAGTCTAATCTTTTTCTCCCCTAATTCAGGTCAAGGAGGTTTTCCCAATGGGTTTCTACAGTTTGCTTGCGGTGCCTCCTGTGTTGTCAATGATGAATTTATTTTGGTTCTGGAAGATTACCAAGGGCATGGTAAAAACTCTTTCAAAAACAAAACATAGCAAGTGATTCCACTCCATTTGGTGTTGCTCACTTGATGCATAAAATGGTCATTGCATTGCTTCAGTACAGTTGCACTCAACAATATATTTTTTTTTTTACTTACAATACTTATAAGAATCGGTACAATTGTATATTTGGCATTACTGAATTGAGTAGTATTTTTTATGATTAAATTTATTCTTAAATCAACGTATTCTTAAAATTGTCAGCATTAAATCAAATAGGTGTCACTAATGGTTGTGTTCTTCAATAAATCATAAGGAGATCATCTATAAAGACAAGATTATAACTTTTATGAGAGTTATTTCTCTTTATCAACTGGCTGATATGCGTTACCCTATCTACATTTCTTCTTTATAAAATGGATCTTTTAAAAGATTAGTCCATCATTAAATTGAGTTTGAAGCTCACTTTTATTATTCATCATCTTTCATAATCTCAATTTCACTGCAACCAATTTCAATTTTATATATAAAAAATAAATAGTATAATTTCCTATATGTATGTGTCTATAATCAACGCCACGAAAATACTACTCTTTCTTCCTACTTTTGTGTGATTTGGATCAGAGGGTAGTAGTAAGTTGCCATGATTGTTGCTTTTGTAGCCGATTCCAAATTCGACAAAGTTTAGATCTATAAGCATAAAAGCTTGTTTCAATTAAAAATAAAACATAATAAAAATTGATCGAGTGTGGAGGGTGCATAATAATACGGTGAGCTATAGAAAAAATCGAAGGTTAGAGATTGCGGTGTAAAATGGACCAATACTTAACGACCTTCTTTTGAGTGCCCACAAGAGAAAATTTTGTATATTTTTTTGGTTACAAGAAAATAGGTATATATGTTATTATGTAATTAAAATTTATTGAGAGTTATGTTTATTGTAATTGTGTGACTCATACCAAGAATTTTGCTAAAATTCTAAAAAACATGATTGGTACAATTGTTGTAACGAGTTTGACTCATCTAAAATATAAAGTTGATAAAGTAAATAAATCAATAATTAATATTATAATTTGTTGTATGTACACTTAGAAAATGACACTTTGATGATTGTGGTTCAGGAGTTAGTCTTGTTATGGGTGGTACTGCTTTAATGAGTGCAGGTGGTGGTGCGTTTATGAGCGGTGGTGTAGGTCTCTTGATGGATTGTGGTTCATTCAGAAGTGGTGGTGTAAGTCATTTAATGGATGGTATCTTCTACAAAAGCCATTATGATGTATAAGTCCACATGTTTTAATATGCAAAAATTAAAATCAATATACACAAATTAGTTCATGAAATTGCTCATTTACTAGAAAATTGATCTCTACAATCATATTAAAAATTACAATAGAGTCATTGAGTTACCATTTTTTTTTTTTTCTAGTTCCAAATGTATCTCATTAGACAAGTATCTTGTGGAACAACACTTGATTTTCATGGGTGGATTCAGATTATGAAAGTGGAATTTCAGTTTGGCTTTGGGTCTTAATTGTCATTCTAATTGATATTTAAGTCAACAAAATTATTAAATTACATATTTAAAACAGTTCAAAATAAATCTTCTTTATAGTTTTATTATTTTTCGTCATCAACTTCCATTATACATATACATTGAGATATATTTTAATTATTCATAATCTTTTTACTTCTTATAATATTTGTCAAATTTACTATAACAAATCGATTAAAATATTTTAAATTGAACGATTCCAAATTTAATAGTTTAATCCATTTTATAGACAAGTTGATCAATTTATCTCAATACTCATAAAAAAACAATAAATAAACACCCAACTAAAAAAATAACGATGTAGAGAAAACTTTGATGAGGTCGAGAAAATGACATTGTATAAAGAAAAAATTGACCAGCACGAAAGAGAAAAAAAAAACTGACAAATAAAATCTAATAAACTTGGCTAAGAGCATTGGAATTACAAAAAAAAAATAGATAATGAGATCATTTTCTCTCGGGTTAAGTTGAGTGTTTTTTCAACTTTCGATCATCTTTCTCTCTCATCTATTATAAGAGACAAATGCGAGAAACTATTATTTTTATCTTTTAATTTTTAGTCAAAAAATGATTTTTCTAATTAATTTTTTAATAAATATCAAACAAACACCTTTTAAATTATTAAAAAAATAATTTGTTTTCTAAAAAAAATGAAACCAAC
Source organism: Cicer bijugum (assembly GCA_037974875.1). Lineage (NCBI taxonomy): Eukaryota > Viridiplantae > Streptophyta > Magnoliopsida > Fabales > Fabaceae > Cicer > Cicer bijugum. Next base: position 6,800,617 of record JBBPBT010000811.1, on the reverse strand, counting down.
GGCACCCTTTAATTTTTTTAAAAATATTAAATTTCAACTTCGTTTACAAAATTGTACAAATTAATCTTGATATCTTTAAAATTGAAAAAATAGCGTTTGTCTTACGAAACAATGAATTTGACTAAGGGTTGAGCTGATCTTTTCATCTTCGTCATCAGAACAACATCTTTAAATTACAGAATTTTTTTTTATTATTAAATTTCAAAGTACAATCTCTATAATTTCAAGAAATAATTTGATAATTCACTATTTTATTAAATAAAATAAACATAGATCCCACCGTTTGTTGTAGTACTGATTTCGATAAAAGTGAGTGTTTATTCATGTTGTCAGACGCCGAGTATATGTCGACGTGTATGGTCAATTCCTAACGCATGTGGCCGTTATGTTATGCTCCACTCTCACTGTTACTAACTACCCACTAATAAAAATCAACCACAAAGTAACGCCGCTATAACTCCGTCACCGTCAACCTTCTCTCTTCTTATTGCTTACCCTCCTCCTCCTCCTCCTCCTCCTATTCCTATCCTCTGCCTTTCTCTTTTAATATTTCTTTCTTTTTATTTTTTATTTATTTCTAATGAAACACAGAGATTCTTCTACCTTTTGTTTTTCCCTTTTTATATTAACCAATTCCTTTTCCAAGTTGCTATCTTCAGCTTCAATTTATATGGTTGATAGTTTTTTAATGTCCTAAATGAAAAAATAGAACAAGGGTTTTTAAATGTTTATGATTTCCTTCCTCATAACATTACTGGGGTACTCTTTATTTTTTCTGTTGCTAACCATTTCACATTAAGTTTCAATTTTTATTTAATCTGAGAAAAAATGTGGGGTAGGTGGTGGTGTTCTGGTGGAGGTTTTAGATTATTGAGGAAAAGTACATCTTCTATTGTTAATTTAAGACATGGCTATGAGGAAAAGATTAATCCTGTTGGTCCTCATTTGTTGGGTTTGAGGGGCTTTGGTTCAGTGACATGTGGTGTTAATGATGGAAGGAGAGAAGGGTTGGCATATTTGTCAGTTATGATGAACCAGATGAAGAGGGGTTTATCATCTTCCACTGGAGATGGTGGTGTTAGTAATGGTAATGGAAATGAAGAAACTATATCATTTTCTGAGGCTAAGAAGCTTATGAGATTGGTCAATGTGGAATCACTTAAGATGAAACTTGGTATGGAAGGGAAAGAAGTTATTTCGTATTTTGAACTTCTTCAGGCTTGTGAGAGTATTGGTATTGCCAGGAATAAAGAGGAGGCTGCAACGTTTGCTAAAGTTCTTGATGAAGCTGGGGTTGTTCTACTCTTCCGAGATAAGGTTTATCTGCATCCTGATAAGGTAAGCTTTTAACTCTTTTGAATTGCCATATTTTTCTTGTTTTTTTTTTGTCCTGTTAGAATTTTGTTTGTTTGTGTTTTGAGTCTCGGATAATTATGATCCTAGAATGTGTTTATAGCTTATAAGTGGAAGGCATCCCCACCTTACTTTTTTTGTAGTGTTGTGTTAGGCCTACCCCAAATTTTTAGATGATATCCATTGCACCATTGTTATTGGGTCTCTCAGTCACACACCAGATGCTCAATCCTAGGCCGAGGAGTGTTTTGAGAGTCCAACATAAGATCCATAATGTGTTTATAAGTGGCAGATATTCCTCAACTTACAAGCTGATTTTGTATTGTTGAGTTAGATTCTCCCAAATTTTAAGAGCTTGTTTATGCTTGGCATAAGAACAGAATTTGCGCGTGGGACTCATGAAAAGCATGAGAAGATCTAAGTCTATACTCATTAAAGCTACAGTATTTGCCATTTCATTATTCCCTTTTTCTAATGAGAGAGTCCTTTATGGCCCTTATGTTCCACATCTCTTTTTGAATTGGGACATATGGTTGCAACGATTGGATTAACATTGGACAATTTCAATACTTTTGGGACCAAACATATCTAGGGTGTTTTTCAATCTTATACAAAACATTCACTACCTGGTTGGATCATGTAGGGCATTGTGTGAAAAGGGGTTGGATGTCGTTACATTCTTTAAAAAAAAGGGTTTCAACCTGTGATAATTTAATGAATCACCCTTTGGCTTAACTCCATGATAAATATACACGAGTCATTCTGTTTTCACCTTTTATTTTTTCATCTTTGAATTTTCATATGGAATTTCAACTGTTGCCACCCCTATCTTTCATGGTAATTACTAACTATATAAGTAGTAACTAGTAACATGGATCAAGTTTTGAAGCACGCACAATTCAGTGCAATCTTTTCTTGACAAGCTTCAATGTATTTCATTATGTTGAGGAGAAATGAAATGAAACTATATAACATTTACAAACTTTCCGTATCAGTCTTCCTTGGTTGCTTTCTTTGATAGCTCAACCTTAGCTTTTTCATGTATTAACCACATTATCATACTTGTGAAACTGGTTTTTGGTTGTGAAATTTGACTACATTACTTTAATTGTTTTTTCTTAGAGGGTGTTAGATAACTTAGTTTGTTAGCTACCATATACTAGCAGATGGATTTATTTCATTCAGGAAGAATATCAATAATATAGACATTTTCATGCTAGTGGATTCCTTCTTATATAAAATTACAAGCATTATGCAATCTTTTTGTGTAATCTTATGTACTAAACTATCATGCAAAATGTCATCATGGCTATATCATATAGTCTATACTTCTCTTGCCATTTTTATAACATTTCAAAGAATATTTACTCATAGTTTGTCTAGATTACATGTCTTGTTCGTTCAAAGCTGAAGCATGCACTAATGAGACAATAGAATGTAGTATTTCTGAAAACTTTCAAGTTAATTAGCTGTTTCGGTGCATGACATAATACCTCATTCTGCACCTATGTGACTGCTTCAATTTTCAACGCTACATTTATTTCTGTATGGTTTGTTTGGTTGGTAGTCTAACATGTATTTTCAAGGTATCTCTGGTCTAGTTACATTCTGTCTTTTAAGTCCTAGACTATGTTTGGGTAGAATCTTATTTGCCTAATCAGCATTCTGTTGCTGTCATAAACCTCTTCAAAGATATGCATTCTAGAGTTTGAGAGAATAACATGAATTGAATTGTCTTTTTAATGTGAAAATGTTTCAAAGTTCACCCGTTCCGTTTGTTTGGCTATTTTCTGTGTTTAGGTCGTGGATCTGATTCGACGAGCCGTTCCACTGGCACTGACTTCTGACGACGATCCTATGAGGGAGGAGTTAAAGAAACTGCAAGAAAAGAAAATTGAAATTGACATGTTGGCACATAAACAGGTGCGACGCGTCCTTTGGTCTGGACTAGGATTTGGTGTAATTACTGTGGGGCTGTTCTTCTGGCTAACATTCTGGGAACTTTCATGGGATGTAATGGAACCTATTGCATTTTTTGTGACCACTACTGGTTTAGTCACAGGTTATGCCTACTTTTTATTCACTTCAAGAGACCCTACTTACCAAGATTTGATGAAGAGGCTTTTTCTTTCAAGGCAGAGGAAGCTTTGTAAGAAACGGAATTTTGATGTTGAGAGATTCATGGAGCTACAGTGCAAGTGCAAAACATCTCTACATGCTAATACTGTTTTGAAAAATAGCATGGGGGTAGAACTTGATCTTGAAGATAGTTTACATAGAGATTAACCGAGCAAGTTAACCTTGATCTTCCTGTTTTAACATTGGTGGGAGAATGTTTAATCTAATGTAGTTTTGGCTTATTTGTTAAATGGTTAATACACACACATTTCCTTCATTTTCATGACCATGCATAAAACCATATGCAAACATTATTTGTTCTTCCATTTTTTTTTTGGTCAAGAGATATTCATTAAAGGGCAAAGGCCAAATATCCCAGAAGCACTACGTTGCTGGGAGCAATTTTATACACTTCATATTTCTTAAAAAAATCATTTATGATTTCATAAGTATATATCAGACCGACTCAAAAATTGATTTTTTTAAAGTGTGCATCCCAAGTGATTTGGGGTGGAAACTTTTTTATTCTGATCTCTTACACATGTTAGTTGTTTCTTCTATTTGTGGATTGCACGAGCAACTATTTAGATTTTTGTTTGTTATTTTTCTCAGACTTGGATAACTTTTTTGCTGTCCGGGAACTAACTTGTAAGATTTCTTAAAATACTCATGTACGACTACAAAAAATTTATGAACTGCTACAATAAATATTTAAATTACAAACATATGTTAGGTTGATTTTTCACTGTCAACTACAATGATGAACTTCAATTTTAAAGGCATTAGACCCTGGTCAAGTGGTTTTTAATTTTATGTTTCAAAATTGTTAAAAATTAAAATTAATTTTAGTTATGAATTTTTAATTTCAATTTTCAGTTCTAAGTTCAGTTCTTCCATCTAAACTTTGGTTATGCAAAATTCAAACCCACAATTCACCTAACATTTTAGTAACAATGCAAGAGACCATTAAAAAACACCACTTTCTACAATCATGGTTAATACAATCCCTATGCATCAAATTCTTTACATAGCCCTGTACATACAGCCTTTCTTATATATCAAAAAGTCACACTCAAGGCAATTTAACAGTTCAACAACAGAATTTTCATTGGTTCCATTGAAGTGCTTCAAAATATCAGTCAAAGTAGCCTGAAACCAATAAATCACACATTATAACCACAAAACAAAGGATACAAATGGATAATATCATAAAGCTTTTAATCTGAAATATGAACCAGTTCTCACTAACCCCTTCATCAAGATTCTTCAGCCACTCTACAACAGAACTCTCTGTAGCTTTCAATTTAATTAAACTCACTTCCTCTGCTTCGCTGACTTTCATTCAAGTGATGGTCAAACTGAAAAAGAGAAACTCTTTCGTCCACGACTCTTACTATTGTAAACTAGGCATGTAATTCCTAAAATCAGTAAGTATTTAGTCTACTTTACTACATTTACATCGTGCTCAAGACCTTATAAAATGACTATATGAAACAGTGAACAAGGAAGTAAGACTTCAACTACAAGGTTAATAATAGAAAGTGGAAAGCATGATGTCATTATCCCAAGCTAACAAACCATTTGAAGGTTGCACAATGGTAATGTCCACAAATTTAAAAACTGCCACTTAATAGTTCAAATTACGAAGCAAACACAGATTATTTAGACAGAGCAATAGTAAATGCAAGTTATGTGTCCACATAATTCAATTATCCCAAAGCAAGAACATCAATCAACTGAGTTGTTTGACCATCAGCTATGACTGCAATGCGATTAATTGTTTCCACTCAAAATACCTAGGGAAATCAATTGATGTCCGAGTGCTTTCCACCAATCTTATACAAAACATTCACTACATGGTTGGATCATGTAGGGCATTATGTGAAAAGGGGTTGGATGTCGTTACATTATGTAAAAAAAAAAAAAGGTTTCAACCTGAGATAATTTAATGAATCACCCTTTGCAAGTACCAAAAGTACCTCAAACCAGTTTGCAAGTACCAATTAGCGGTTTCCTTAATACACAAAATACAGCTTATCACTTTCATGTCACGGGTACACATATGTAGAAAATTGGAGAAATTGACCATTCTCCCCGCATTCAAAGGTTAACTAATAAGGAACCTAAAAAGTAACCAAAAAAAAGATAATAATAATCATGAAATTTAAACCCCAGTTGATCCAAAACCACCTTCACCTCTAAGAGTGGAATCCAAATCCTGAACCTCAGAAACCTCAGGAGTGATAATCTGCTCAATAATCAACTGAGCAATCCTATCACCAACTTTCACTTCAAAATCAACATCTGAATGATTGAACAGTATAACACCAACAGGACCTCTGTAATCAGCATCAATCACTCCAGCACCCACATCAATTGAATGCTTCCAAGCCAACCCCGATCTCGGTGCTGCAAAAAAAGTAAGTTAAAACCCTAACATTCAAAATAAACTGATTATAAAACCTTAATAAATAAAATGGTATAGACGAAGAAATTAAATTACCAATTCGAGCATAGGTTCCTTCAGGGATGGCTATGGAGAGATCGGTGGGAATAAGAGCCTTGCCTCGCGCCGGAACTTGAGTAGCAGCAGCGCTGGAAAGATCGTAACCAGCAGAGAGAGGAGAAGCCCTTGAAGGCAGAACGGCTTTGTCGGAGAGCTTCTTGACTCGGAGAAAAAGGTGTGCAACGGCGCCATTTACGGTAGACATTGTTGGAAATGAAAATGGGAAGTATGTGTGCAGCGACGAATCGTGTTCTTAATCTTGTTAAATAGAAAAGGACAGTGCTTAGTGCAGTGGCGGAACTTGACTAAAAAGCTTGGGTGGCCGATCTAAAAATACAACAAAAAAAACAAACATTTTTCATGGACATAAAATCAAACACCTTATGTGCAACACAAAAACTCTAAACAAAAATCAGCACTAAACTCCAAAACAAAATTCCAAACTCCAAATCAAAGCTCCAAATTCAACAGTAACAAAATAAGTTTTAAATTTCATGCTAATTGAACAACATAAGCAAAAAGTAGAATTCCACAAAAATATTGGGTACTGCCGTATATGTTAAATTCTTAGGATAAGTAAAAACTCAACAAAATGAAGAACTCAAAACTGACACAGGAGCGACTAACTAAGAAAAATTGAAATCAAAACTAACAGAGTCAGAGGAGCGGGGCACTGTCAAAACTAACTAACAGAGGAGGGACGATTCAAACTAACAGAATTCCAAATCAAAACTAACTAACAATAATCAACACTAACTAACAACAATCAGTACTAACAAAATAGAAATCTGAACAACAACGCGATCTGGAGACAAATGAGGTTGCGGCGAACAGAGAGCAACGAACGGCCACAGAGGCAGTCAGGCAGAGGCGGCCGCACGCCCCCAGTGAGCAGAGGAGCGATCTGAGTGAGGAGGCCGCGCGTTTATGATTCGTGAATCTGAGCAAAAGGTAGAGAGAGGAAGCGGGAATAGAGCGCGTTTATGATTCGTGAATCTGAAGGAGGGAGAGATGAAGGCTGTAATTTGAGCAAAAGGTAGAGAGAGGAAGCGGGAATAGAGAGGAATAGAGAGAAAATTGAATTAAGTTTAGGTATATTTAATTTTTTAATTTTAATAAAGGGATTTTAGTCATTTTATCTATATTTTTTTTTTCAAGAACGCTCTGTCCGTGATCATATATAAATTATAGGTTAAATTATTTATCTGTCTCTTAATTTAATTTTATTATTTATTTTTTTTGAGTTAGTTTTTTATTTTAATTTTAAATGATAATTTAATATTTTATATTTTAAAATTTTAACAGTATTATCATTTTTTTTTACAAAAATTCAAAAAAATCATCAAAATTACAACTAAAACCCATTAAATTAATAATCATCTTCAATATAATGCAAATTTTATCAAATCTATAACTCAAATATTCAAATACACTCATATTTTCATCTCCAACAACATCAAATAAAGAATAAAAATCTGAGTTTATTTCAAGATTTTATATATGAATTTGATTAAATTTGTATTTTATTGAAGATGATAGTGAATTTTATGGGTTTTGGTTGAAAAATTTGATGATTTTTTTGAATTTTTATAAAAAAAAGGACAAAATTGTGGATATTTTAAAACATAAAAATATTAAATTGTCACTTAAAATTAAAATAAAT
>JBBPBT010000811.1:6769462-6790899 GCA_037974875.1 Cicer bijugum | reverse complement strand
TATTAAATTAAGATTTTTATTTTAGAATTTCAACATTAACAATGATTCAATACATAAAATAAATAAATAAAAATCATGCACACTCAACTTCTTTTCTCATTCTATGAAGAATTTATTCCTTGAATTTTTGGAGCTTTCATCTTATCGCTAATATTAAGAAAAAAAATGATGTTATGTTCTTTCTAAAAAAAATTTAAATAATTTTTATTAAAGGGTTGTATTTTAAATGTGTAATTTTCTCTCCTATTTTGTATTACCATAACTTATCATTCCCATATGCTCGTTGTCTAGGTTAGTTTGATGTTACTATTTGATTATTGTTTCAATATCTATCTAAGTGATATGTATGATTTGGTTCACGAGAATGCTTTGGTGGCGCTCACTTTAATTAATAACATCGATCAACTACTAAACATTATTAGAATCAAATGGTAGAAATTGAGAAAATGGATTTGTGATATTTTGTTTGAATTAAAATAAAAGGTTTAATTGCAGTTTTGGTCCCTCTATTTTAACTAAATCGCGAAAGTAGTCCCCTCATTTAGTTTTTCTCCAGTTATGGTTCATAAACAGAATTTTGGTCCAAAACTTTTAAAATTTCATTTTTAAAATTGTACTACACCATTTATGATCATAGATTTCACGTACAATTGTTGCAAATGAGATCTTGAGGCATGATGTGACTTAAATAAATGCAAAAAAAATAAAATTTTATCAAGTTTTGAACCAAAATTATGTTTGGGATCAAAACTAGGGAGAAACAAAATGGAGGACTACTTTTGCGATTCAGCTAAAATAAGATGACCAAAACTACAATTAAGTCAAAATAAAATTGACAAAGTTATCCTTTATTTAAAATTCACTACGCCAAAAATGACATTTTATAGCGCTCAATATATTTATATTTTTTATAACGCTTTTTGATTTAAAAATGGATGTTATATCTTTTTACAACGCTTTTACAATTTTTTTTTTAAAACGTTGTAGATGACTTAAAAAAAGCACCGGAAAATTCTATTTTTTACCGCGCAAATATAACTGATAGTTAGGGATGCATATGTTGTGGCGCAGTTGTATATATTTGGAGGGAGTAAGTGAAAGTCAATTAATTTATTTATTAGTTTATTTAAAAGTTGGTTAATTTAATTTCACTGTAATTGTAGGATGGTATATACTCTAATCCCATCAGCTATGCAAATGCACTCATTAATCTGGGTCATGAAGATGTAGTTATTAACGTGCGGAAATATATGTGGGTTTGAAAACACAAAAACCAAAAAATTCGTTAGTATATGTGGGTTTTCATTGTGAATAATTATTATATATATAAAGAGAGAATAAGTTACAAATATTTTAACAATTTATAAAATCAAAAAAATGAATTATCCTCTTTAAATCCATGTGGGGATAAATTAATATTTCAATTTCATGAACATGGGTTTGAAGAGGAGAATGATTTTATAAATTGTTAAAATGTTTGTAAAAGCTAAAATGTTTGTAAAATCTAAGACTAAAATAACACGTCGATTTGAAAGTCCATGTTCTTCGCATCTTCTCAACAAGCCTTGAAACCGCTCATTCGCTGTGTATAGTGATTCAGACTCAAACCGAGAAAATGTAACTATATCTTTCTTCCGCTAATTTTGAAGGCGAAGAGTATTTGGCAAAAAAGAGGGTTATTGACCAATTAAAGATGTAACTAGAAATTACAACAACATTAAAACACATGATAATGCCACATGCATCGATTCACTTTTTTCATACAAATATTTACCATGATGTAAAGTCCTAAAGATAGAGATAGAAGTCACAAACTCTAGCTGTGTGTGATATACTTGGGTGATATATAAGTTATTATGAATATGTGATAGAGTTGGATCATACATGTCATAAAAACAAAACAGTGAATTGTATTTAACATAAATTGTTATTGTTTTGTTATGTCTAGTTGTAAAATCTATTGATCAAATTTTCAACATAAAAACAAAAATACAAAATATATATATATATATATATTCTATTGTTATGAAGATTACAATTTTTTTTATTTTTTTAAATATTAAATTTCAATTTGGTTACAAAATCATACAACTAACTGAAAAACTATATTTATTCAAAAAATCATACAACTCCTATAATTTCAAAAAATAATTTGATAATTCGTTATTTTACTAAATAAAATAAATATAGATCCCACCGTTTGTGTTACTCATTTCGAAAAAAGTGAGTGTTCATTCACATCGTCAGACGCCGAGTATATGTCGACGTGTATGGTCAATTCAACTCCAATTCCTAACGCGGCCGTTATGCTCCACTACTATTATTAAGTACTAACTACCTACTAATAAAATTCAACCACAAAGTAGCGCCGCTATAACTCCGTCACCGTCAACCTTCTCTCTTCTTATTACTTAGCCTCCTCCTCCTATCCTATGCTTTTATCTTTTAATATTTCTTTCTTTTTGTTTTTTTTTTTATTTCCAATGAAACACAGAGATTCTTCTACTTTTTGTTTTTCCCTTTTTTATGTTAACCAATTCCTTTTCGAAGTTGCTATCTTCAGCTTCAATTTCAATGACACATAGTTTTTTGATGTCCTAAATGAAAAAAATAGAACAAGGGTTTTAAATATTTATGATTTCCTTCCTCATAACATTACTGGGGTACTCTATTTTTTCTGTTGCTAACCATTTCACATAAAGTTTCAATTTTTATTTAACCTGAGAAAAAAATGTGGGGTAGGTGGTGGTGTTCTGGTGGAGGTTTTAGATTATTGAGGAAAAGGACATCTTCTATTGTTAGTTTAAGACATGGTTACGAGGAAAAGATTAATCCTTTTGGTCCTCAATTGTTGGGTTTGAGGGGTTTTGGTTCAGTGACATGTGGTGTTAATGATGGAAGGAGAGAAGGGTTGGCATATTTGTCAGTTATGATGAACCAGATGAAGAGGGGTTTATCATCTTCCACTGGAGATGGTGGTGTTAGTAATGGTAATGGAAATGAAGAAACTATATCATTTTCTGAGGCTAAGAAGCTTATGAGATTGGTCAATGTGGAATCACTTAAGATGAAACTTGGTATGGAAGGGAAAGAAGTTATTTCGTATTTTGAACTTCTTCAGGCTTGTGAGAGTATTGGTATTGCCAGGAATAAAGAGGAGGCTGCAACGTTTGCTAAAGTTCTTGATGAAGCTGGGGTTGTTCTACTCTTCCGAGATAAGGTTTATCTGCATCCTGATAAGGTAAGCTTTTAACTCTTTTGAATTGCCATATTTTTCTTGTTTTTTTTTTGTCCTGTTAGAATTTTGTTTGTTTGTGTTTTGAGTCTCGGATAATTACGATCCTAGAATGTGTTTATAGCTTATAAGTGGAAGGCATCCCCACCTTACTTTTTTTGTAGTGTTGTGTTAGGCCTACCCCAAATTTTTAGATGATATCCATTGCACCATTGTTATTGGGTCTCTCAGTCACACACCAGATGCTCAATCCTAGGCCGAGGAGTGTTTTGAGAGTCCAACATAAGATCCATAATGTGTTTATAAGTAGCAGATATTCCTCAACTTACAAGCTGATTTTGTATTGTTGAGTTAGATTCTCCCAAATTTTAAGAGCTTGTTTATGCTTGGCATAAGAACAGAATTTGCGCGTGGGACTCATGAAAAGCATGAGAAGATCTAAGTCTATACTCATTAAAGCTACAGTATATGCCATTTCATTACTCCCTTTTTCTAATGAGAGGGTCCTTTTTGGCCCTCTTTTTGAATTGGGACATATGGTTGCAACTATTGGATTACCATTGGACAATCTCAATACCTTTGGGACCAAACATATCTTGGCTGTCTTTCAATCTTATACAAAACATTCACTACGTAGTTGGATCATGTAGGGCATTGTGTGGAAAGGGGTTGGATGTTCTTACATTCTTTAAAAAAAAAAGGGTTCTGATAATTTAATGAATCACCCTTTGGCTTAACTCCCTGATAAATATACACGAGTCATTCTGTTTTCACCTTTTATTTTTTCATCTTTGAATTTTCATATGGAATTTCAACTGTTGCCACCCCTATCTTTCATGGTAATTACTAATTATATAGGTAGTAACTAGTAACATGGATCAAGTTTTGAAGCACGCACTATTCAGTGCAATCTTTTCTTGGCAAGCTTCGATGTATTTCATAATGTTATGAAACTATACAACATTTTCTGTATCATTCTTCCTTGGTTGCTATCTTTGCTAGCTCAACCTTATGTTTTTCATGTATTAACCACATTATCATACTTTTAAATCTGATTTTTGGTTGTGAAGTTTGACTACATTACTTTAATTGTTTTTTCTTAGAGGGTGTTAGATAACTTAGTTTATTAGCTAGCATATACTAGCAGATAGTCTAACATGTATTTTCAAGGTATCTCTGGTCTAGTTACATTCTATCTTTTAAGTCCTAGACTATGTTTGGATATAATCTTATTTGCCTAATCAAGCATTCTGTTGCTGTTATAAACCTCTTAGAAGATATGCATTTTAGAGTTTGAGAAAATGACATAATTGAATTGTCTGTTTTAATGTGAAAATGTTTCAAAATTCACCCGTTCCGTTTGTTTGGCTATTTTCTGTGTGTTTAGGTGGTGGATCTGATTCGACGATTCCAATGGCACTGACTTCTGACGACGATCTTATGAGGGAGGAGTTAAAGAAACTGCAAGAAAAGAAAATTGAAATTGACATGTTGGCACATAAACAGGTGGACGCATCCTTTGGTCTGGACTAGGATTTGGTGTAATTACTGTCGGGCTGTTCTTCTGGCTAACATTCTGGGAACTTTCATGGGATGTAATGGAACCTATTACATTTTTTGTGACCACTACTGGTTTAGTCACATGTTATGCCTACTTTTTATTCACTTCAAGAGACCCTACTTACCAAGACTTGATGAAGAGGCTTTTTCTTTCAAGGCAGAGGAAGCTTTGTAAGAAACGGAATTTTGATGTTGGGAGATTCAAGGAGCTACAGTGCAAGTGCAAAACATCTCTACATGCTAATACTGTTTTGAAAAATAGCATGGGGATAGAACTTGATCTTGAAGATAGTTTACATAGAGATTAATAGAGCAAGTTAACCTTGATCTTCCTGTTTTAACATTGGTGGGAGAATGTTTAAACTAATGTAGTTTTGGCTTATTGGTTAATGGTTAATAGTTAATACACACATTTCCTTCATTTTCATGACCATGCATAAAACCATATGCAAACATTACTTGTTCTTCCATTTGTTTTTTTTTTTTGGTCAAGAGATATTCATTAAAGGGCAAAGGCCAAATAGCCCAAAAGCACTACGTTGTTGGGAGTAATTTTATCCACTCAATATTTCTTAAAAAATCATTTATGATTTCTTAATTATATATTCAGACCGACTCAAAAATTGATTTTTTTAATTGTGCATCCCAAGTGATTTTGGGGTGGAAAAAACTCCTTTTATTCTGATCTCTTACACATGTTGTTTCTTATATTTGTGGCTTACACGAGCAACTATTTAGATTTTTTTTATGTTATTTTTTCCAGACCTAGATAACTTTTTTGCTGTCCGGAAACTAACTTGTAAGATTTCTTAAAATACATATGTACTGCTACAAAAAAATGTAGTTTTAAAAATTATATACATTAGACCCTGGTCAAAGTGGTTTTCGATTTTATGTTTCAAAATTGTTAAAAATTAAATTAATTTTAGTTATGAATTTTTTATTTCAATTTTCAGTCCTAAGTTTAGTTTCAAATTTTTATTTGACTTCTTGAATTAAATAATCTCTTTACTTTGTCACTTTATGAATTCACCAAGTTAAATACTGAAATTGTTAATAGAAGTTGTGTTTGGGCTCTTCAATAGAAGTTTATTGTTTTAACTAACTCGTAGCATTAAAAAAGAAAAAGTGAACTCTTCCATCTAAACTTTGGTTTGCAAGACTCAAACTCACAATTCACCTAACATTTTAGTAACAATGCAAGAGACCATTACAAAACACCACTTTCTACAAGCATGGTTAATACAATCCCTATGCATCAAATTCTTTACATAGCCCTGTACATACTGCCTTTCTTATATATCAAAAAGTCACACTCAAGGCAATTTAACAGTTCAACAACAGAATTTTCATTGGTTCCATTGAAGTGCTTCAAAATATCAGCAAAAGTAGCCTGAAACCAATAAATCACACATTATAACCACAAAACAAAGGATATAAATGGATAATATCATAAAGCTTTTAATCTGAAATATGAACCAGTTCTCACTAACCCCTTCATCAAGATTCTTCAGCCACTCTACAACAGAACTCTCTGTAGCTTTCAATTTAATTAAACTCACTTCCTCTGTTTCGCTGACTTTCAGTCGTTTGCTTGTGAATTCCGCCTCACAGGCTATTGGAAGCTTCTGTACCTGGCAACCATTGACAGGTGTAGAAGGTACTACTTCATCAACTTCCATCCTACTTTTGGTAGATATGTCGGCTTCAAGACGACTTTCCGCGTGATGTGTTTCTAAAGATTGCTCTGATAAATTTGATGCATTATTTACAGCTTCACTATCTTTCACGGACTGGTGACCTTTAGATTGAATGTTTTCTAAGGATATTCCACAGGTTCGCATTGTCAAGTAAGTCTTGATGTGCGGATAAGTTATCTGTACCATGAAAAATTATTCAATCTCAACCTCGTCAAAGTACTAAGAAGTTTACCAGCCAAAATTTTACAGAACAATATGATATACTTAGCTACTTTTTTGGTTTGTATAATTTGGAGTCAGCTTAACTCCAAAAGCTATCTCACAAATAGCTTATTCAACCGGGGAGGCTTGTAAACGCCTCATAAAGATTAATATGGCCATATTTGTGATTGATATGAAATCTTTACTTGGGAAAACAAAACAAGCTCTATTTGTTTCATCAAAAATCACCTTTGAATGTTATCAGTGTTTTCGGACATTCACATTTCAGACATTAATGAGCAATTAACAATTTCACAAGAGGAGAAAAATTAACATCTTATTTGGTACATGTTAGCATCTTTTTCGAGAAAGTAATAAAGCCAAAATCAGAAAGTTGCTGCCAAGGATGGCAGAGATGTAGATTGAAATATATTGGCCATATTTTCAGATTAATGAACGATCAAGAGATGTTCTCAAATCATAAAGGCCAGAGATTTAAACCCACCTCTTCCGGCAATTCATTTTTTATAGGCTTCAACTTATCGGTAGATCCAACTTTTAAAATAGCACCCTGAATTGCTGATAAGTAATCTTGTTTCAGTCCTATCATCTCAATGTACCTAGTCCAATCAAATGGTAATCCATCTTGGGCAGCATCCAGCAGATACTGAGCAACTGTTTGTTCTTGTATAGGAGCTGATCTACCTGGATGGTTCTGAGGTTACAAACAGGGGAGGGGAAGGAAAGGAAAAGAAGAAGTTATACATCAAAACATGTGAAGCATAGATGTTTAATAGTCACAAAAAATTAGTAAGACTTACAGCAATCTGGTGAATAGAAAGACCATCTTCATGCCACATTTTCCACGCATCATACTTAGCTGTTGACAACTTCGTTGATTTGTTCGTTACTATGGGAGATAACTTCCGTACTTCATTAGTTTGCAAAATTGCTTCACCGTCCAATGATAGGTTTAGTCTTTGTGATAGTTTCTGAATAACTTGAAGCAAATACTCTCCATACGTTGTTACTAGGTGCTGTGCAAAAGCATTGAACGAAATGAATTAAAAACAAATAGGATTGATAGCGCAAAACCGATGTCATAACTGTCATAAATTTAGAAACAAAACCCAAAAGATTAGTTTCTTATCTTAAATATTTCTTAAGATTATGCTTCCCTATTTCTTGGTTTTTTATCATGATTTTGTCGTATTTGTGTAGTCTTTTTGTATCATCCAGATTATAATTATAATAATCAAACATATCAAACCATATTTATAACACAACTCTTTATTCTTTCTCTTCCCTCTTTATCGAAAACCCTATCACTTCGACATACCTGATTCACGCCATCAATGTTTGCTAGCCTTGCTTTTGTAGATGGTCTTGTCAAAGCAATTTTTTTGATAGTTTGATCGCCACATAGAGCATATCTACAAGGGTACAACAGCTCCATGAAGAAACTATGGATCAAATAAACTGTAACTAGGATTGGTTGTCTTGAAAGTGTTAGAAGATCTAATAAAACCTACGGAGCTGTTCCGACACTTCTTGCAAGCTTCAATCTTTCTTCTAAAAGCATTTGGTAGAGCTGTCCCTCAGTCTGAGTAGAGAAGTACAACACAAAGATTTAGAGTGACATATTCCAGTTTATTTGGAAGCATAGTAATTGAAAACAAAAAGACTGGAGTCCACTTATTCAAGAAGCTTCATGGATGTGCATAGCATGAACTGCATGAGTTTTGGTCCCCAATGGACCTACTTCTAATAACGGTAGTCTGTATATATTATAAATAATAATAAAAAAGTGATTATTTCATAATATATCAATGGTTATAAAAAATTGATCCAATATAGACGTAGACCAAAACTCAAGTAGGCATACAACTATACTCTCCCAAGCTTCATTGAGGCGATAAGAAAAGAAATAGAGAAAAGGAGTTGAAAAAATAACACTATTTCATTACAACCTCAGAAAAACCTTCTGATTCTGAAGTGGCCAAAATTTTGAATTCTTCTGTGCTTCTATTTTCCTTCTCTTCAAGCTCACCAATCAATGGCAAAACTAAGGGAGGTTGATAGTCTGGTCTAGAAGAGGCTAAAAATTGCTCACCTTTTGAACTGACACTGATTCATGAGAGAACAAAGTTTATGTCTAACTGTAGTTTCGGTTATGAAACATTGCATATACAAAGAAACTAAAGGCACATAGTAGATGGGTTTTGACATTGGAAAACTAATAATAACAATGAAGTACAAGGCTTCAAATAATTTCCATGATCTATCCAATAACCAACCTACCTTACAAATCTTAACATGTCACGGACAGTCTCCTTCAAATAACCTGTAGAACATCAAGAGTCCATCATTATTTGCATCTCACAATTTTCTTGAAACCAAATTTGTTGTTTAAAAGAAAAAGATTGATATGTTTTTGTGAAAATTGTGAAGTATGCCATATGTAAAATCTACGTGAGCTTCTCCCCTCCCCCATGTTTTCTGAAAAGCCCTCAATTCATGAGGTGGAGAAGCCACCAAAATGTACTGCAGCACGAAATAAAATAAATTTAGAGATGCATGAAAAATTAATTGCATTTAAAAAAATGTTATTATTTTTCTTTTCAAACTTCTTTCTTGGTATTAGATTATATGTTAATACTGCTACAAGGTCAACACTTCGGCTTGACAGAAGCAAGACAATCTATTCCCGCATTGGGCTAAATGGAAATGAAAGGAGGAAAGATGAAAATAATATGGCCTTAAGCCTTTCCTGTGTAAAAAATTCATTCAGGTGATGGTCAAACTGAAAAAGAGAAACTCTTTCATCCACGATTCTTACTATTGTAAACTAGGCATGTAGTTTCTAAAATCAGGAAGTATCTAGTGTACTTTACTACTTTTACATCGTGCTCAAGACCTTATAAAATGACTATATGAAACAGTGAACAAGGAAGTAAGACTTCAACTACAAGGTTAATAATAGAAAGTGGAAAGCATGATTTCATTATCCCAACGTAACAAACCATTTGAAGGTTGCACAATGGTAATGTCCACAAATTTAAAAACTGCCACTTAATAGTTCAAATTACGAAGCAAACACAGATTATTTAGACAGAGCAGTAGTAAATGCAAGTTATGTGTCCACATAATTCAATTATCCCAAAGCAAGAACATCAATCAACTGAGCTGTTTGACCATCAGCTATGACTGCGACGAGATTAATTGTTTCCACTCAAAATACCTAGGGAAATCAATTGATGTCCGAGTGCTTTCCACCAATTTGCTTGGTATGTTTTCCCAAGTCCATGAAGTGGAAGCTTGTCAAAGTGATACTCGATTATTTTCTTTGCCTACAAGCCATGAGTAAATACAACTATCAACAGTTGGAAGGTAATGAGGAAATTTAATGGCAACCAATAAGGTTGAATGAGAACCTAAATAAAAACACTAGTGGTACTTATACACCTAAAGTACATCAACTAGAAGGACAAAACAGTGCAATAAGCCAATAACCTACAAGTTTGTGTCTTAATCTGCTTTTAAACTACATCAACTAGATAAAAGGTCTATTTGATTTGATACTTAAAGATTTAAAAATGGTCATCTACAATGCCACATGTAAATCAGTAAGCCCTTTGGTTTCAACGGTCACTGTGAATAACAAGAAATAGGAAAATTTCCTAAACTACATACATCACAACTATCATCATACAAGGCTAAAGGAAAAGAACCAACAGGTAAATCCAACCAAAAAGAAAAGATGACATAAGAAATAAAGAATATACTTAGTAATGACAGAAGTATTAATTTGTCAACGAAACACAGTGATAATATGCTAATAGACAAAATGGAGAGTGCATAATGAAAAGAGCAAGAAACTAATGCCACCAAAAGAACTCAAAATCTAGATAAATTACTTTTAAACGATACTGAAACATTTCCTAGTTTGAATTTTGAACAACTTACTCGAGAACCACGCAGGATGTCAATCGGCATATTAAGGCCCCATTTTCCGTTGCATGAATGAATGCAAGCCATTAGAAGAAATGACTCTCTTGACATGTCACGCTGCTGCTTCGAGACAGTGCAGTTATCACAGTTTCCTACAGACAAGAGTAAACCAACAAAGATAAGTTTTTTTCCCAGGAGAGATTACTACTGGATTTTGTCAACTCTAAAAATTAGCTGATATAATTATCAGACGAGTTTCAAGTTAACTTTAGTTGTACAATTTTGGTGCATGACAGATATGTTCCAACTTGAGGTATAGTGTAAAAATTAACACACTGTTCCCTAATTCCATCAAGGCAATGAAATAACAACAGCAAGTTATAATATAAACTTAGTTCTTATTTTACAACTGTACAATTGTTTAAAAGGATCTAAGTTAAAGGCAAACCACATCTATCAGCTGCAACTTTTTCCCCAAAGTGTTCAAGCAAGAACTTTCTTCTGCAAGTTGCCGCCAGACAGTAGTGTTGAGCAGCCATCAATGACTCCATAACAGCTCTTTTTTGGTTTTCCTGGTACATTGGAGGCCCTAAAACATTATTAAGAGAGAATAGAGACAACTACTACATGGGAAATATGCATGCAGTCAGCAAGTTCAATGCTCACTAAACCATAAAATTCATCAGCCAAACCTCTTTTTGCTAAAAAAAATATATATATACCGATTTTAAGTCTGCAGCATAAAAGTCACCCTTTGCAAAGTCACTTCTTGTATAGTAAAGCCAACAAACAGAAGCTATACCATCTCTACCACATCGCCCACTTTCCTGGTAGTAGGACTCTAGATTCTTAGGGCAGCCATAGTGAATCACTTTTCTTATATTAGGTTTATCTATGCCCATGCCAAAGGCAATTGTGGCCACCATGATTTGCATTTCATCTCTAACAAATAATCTGAAGAAATTAACATACAGTCAGTTAGGCTTAAAATGCATCAAGCATCTTCAACAAGAGAGGGAGAGAGAGGAGGGGGGCAGGGGGAAGGAGCATGCTCCACACCCATAATGATCAAAGGCCAAAATTGATTTCATATTCTTAAAACATATAAGACAGAATCCTCACCTATGAGACTCCTCTCGTGATTTTCCATCCATTTGGCCATGGTACATTCCAGCCTTAATACCAACTTCCGTAAATGACTTATGTATCTATACAAAAAAAAAAAAATCAATACAAAAGTAAAGGCCTCATATACTCCGACTGAATTTATATAATGGAAAATCCAAACAGTGACAGACAGAAAACTCAAAATATAGACAGAAGAGCGGTTGATCAAAACAAGGTATGTACTAGCGTGTTGTGTATGGTCAGGAACAAAACATACTCACTCGACCTTTCAATTCAACAAAAACTTTTTTTTTTCCTTTTACATATCTAACAAAGCATTCCTAATACTAGGAATAGTTTTATTTTACACAGTGGATTGAAAAGATGAACAAATATCCCATATAATACCATGCAGCACTACTTTAAACTATTGTGGCTAAAAACAACAAAATATCTTGAGCCACATCATGGTTCATTAAATGTTCATGGACTCTCAAGACAATTATACATGACATTTTTATTGAAAATCGAATAATATTATTTTCAATACAAATACAAGATAAACTATTAAATTGTTTTAGGGTTCAAGTGGACGATATGACAGCATGGTAACACTATTTTGGGTTTCACACTTAACAATTCTAACACATTACCTGTTCTACATCTTTGATTGTTGTGCAGTAAATTATAGTTGAACCACCACTAGCAACTTCTTTTGATATTTCTTCCACAAGCTCATCAATAAAAGATTGTCCACGGTTAAATTGCTTGACACCATAGAAAAGATTTGGGCGATCAAACGAACCAACTGCAACATAAGGATTATTCATCTTCAGGGAATTCATGATGTCAAATCGAACCCTGGCAATATGGTACATAAATGAGCACAATTGTAAAACATATACAAGATAAATGAGGCACAAAATGTGGATAAAATTATATTGAAAACAGAAATGATATGCTTCACTAACAGCCAAAACAAAAGATGCTTACTTTTCAGTAGCAGTTGCAGTTAGACCAACATAAGGAACATCTAACAAAAAGCTGCGTAACTTGTCTAACTGCTTGTATTCCACCCTAAAGTCATGCCCCCATTCCGATATGCAATGTGCTTCGTCAACAGCAAAAAGACTAATTCCTTCTTTAAGCAAATTAGACCAGAAACTGCATAAATGACATGAATTTAACAGCAGAACATAATTAGACAAGGCACGGTGTGGACCAAGAATCTAAGATCATTGATCGAATCCTGAAAAGATAAAACCAAGTAGCAATTATAGTTATTCATGGACATAATTGAGCATTATCATCTCAACCACACACGTAAACACCACACCAGGAGCATTGGATTCATGAATCAACTGAAATGTCATTGTAGAATAACGCGTCCATGAGCATGGGTGAAAAGGGATGAGCAAAAAGAAGAAAGGATACTGATGCACAATAACCACCTAGTCAAACAACTTCAGCTCCAACAACTGATAAACTCAAAGCACTAAGTCTATCCCTCATTTCTTTGCAAAAGGAAAACTACTTACAAATGAAGGTTATGCATAATTTTACTCCATAAATATACCATACCTGTTAGGAATTGTGCATGCCTTCTCAGGAGTCATGAACAGAATGTCAAATTGACCATGCTCAGCTCTAGTCTGAACGGTGTAATCTTTCTGAGCGCTTGAAAGATATTCAGCTTTGACACCTCGCTGTTTCAAAGCCATTACCTGTTTTCGTATTTTCCATATTAGATAGTCACTATTCGACGATACAGAAAAACACTCACAATAGAAATGCAAAACAAAAAGATCCATTGAACCAGAAGAATTAATTAATTCACCTGGTCTTGCATCAATGATATTAAAGGGCTTACAACTATCCCAGTCTTTTTCACAACCAATGGAGGTACTTGGTAGCTATTTAACAATAAACAACAAATATAGTTTAGCTTTTCCAAGTTACAACTCTCCAACTTACTCAATTAGCTTCTTGAACAAGAAAAACACAGTGAAAATGTGAGAGTGATAGAAAGTGATGAAGCATTTTACCACAAAGACTTGCCACTACCAGTAGCCATGACCACCAAGCAATCCCTTTTCTCAATAATTTTCTCAATAACCTCTTTCTGATAAGGCCGAAAACCTAAATACCCGAAGTAATTCTGAATACAAATTACAAACATATCAGCATTGAACAATCTCATAACACTCAAATATTCAAAATTGATAAGCATGACATACTCACTCGTCAACACCAGTAATAATTTGAGAAAATAAATTAATTGAAGGTGTCTGTGTTGTGTCGAAGTCAAGTGGGACACCAGGACACAGAGGGCTATACATCATTAATGGAGGCAACACAACAACTTTCCCATTTCACGACATTCAAATTTTTTATAATAAGACAACAAAAACTAAACTTTTTGAAAAGCCACCTAGTAAAATGAAAAATGAAAAGTGGGTATCAAAGTTTTGTAGCAACAAATGATGGAAATGAAGTTGGTAGGTTTGTTTGTGCAAACATTAATTTTAACAAAGAAAAAGGAAAAATAATAAAGAATGAAGTTGAGAAGTGAAAGGGTTTACCTTGAGAACGGAGAGCGTAGAGTCCATGGTGGTGAATAAAGGAGGAAGACAAGAAGTTCGAAATGGAAGATGCTCAACTCATGTACTGTGACTTATACGGTTAACCGGAGCACTCATACTCCCGCCAATTCATGTATTAGGCCTGGGCCTAACTTTCTCATGGGCTTTACATTGATCTTCTACAAAACGTTTCTAAATTCAATTTGAATTTCGAAAAATTTCAAAAAATTTGAATTTTGTGGACTATTTATAAAGCACTTGTTTTAATTTTTAAAAGTAGATTAAATATTTATTGAAAATATTTGTTGAATAAAAAAAGTGTTGTATGAATAAATAGCCTTTGTTTTATTAATTAGTCAAATTTGCACTTTCCTTTTCTTGTAAAAATATTATTTATGATATTATTTACACAAACTGTCCCTTTAAGTAATCACATAGCTATCAAAATTAAAATACACTAAAAGCAAGGTGCAGACTTGTCATTAGTTATTGTTGTAAGCTCTATTTACTAAACACCTACATAATATTATTATTTATGTTGTTGAATAAATTTGAATAAAATTTAAATAAACATTTAGTTTATTGAGTAGGAGAGCGAAGTGAAATAACATGAAAGAGAAATTTTAATTTCACTCTATTTGTTCTCTTAGAGCATCTCTAATGATGCATATAATTATAGTAAAAAAATTATGTCGTTTTTTATTGTGATTACTACTATGTCATCTATTTCAACACTTTAGAATGTGTTAAATATGAAACGATTTACAGACTTATAATTAACCTTAAAATTTACCTCACATCAATTTTAAGCATCTAATATACTTCTACTTTGATTTTTTTTCTTCCTTACACGTGGTTGTCAATTCAACTAAGGATCGAATATTAAATTCAAGAAGTTAATAAGATACTCTCATAAATGTACTTATTAAAAAAATATAATAAAGGGAAAACATAAACTAGTATTATTTCTATATAGCTTTTCTTTGGTTTCATCCCTCTAAGTGCAATACCAAAGCTAGCATAAAATACACGCATTTTCAAATTTCTTGAGCTTGAGAGTGGAGACTTCCATGCAATAGGAAACTTGTAAATCCAAATGACTTTGTTCCTTTATTACTATTATATCAATATTATTTTCATCTAGCTAGATTTAATAACTCTTCATATCATTTCTTGTGGCACTTAAAAAGTGTTAAAGGACAAATTTTCTATATTCAACTGCCTCTTGTGCCATTTCTTCAAGGCTCCTATCTTTCCTCTCTATATCCACCTCTAGCTTCCGTTTCAACTCCCTTTCCTTTTCATTTATCTATATCATTCACACACAAACAATAACATCAAATTAAATGAAAGTCACAATATTATTAAAATAAGTCACACAAAATAGTCAAATTATTATTCAAAAGCAAATAAAAGCTCTCATCCTACCTCTTCATAAATGTCATCATTGTTCTCGAAATCGCCAATTTTCCGAGGAAGGATGTGGATATGAACATGAGGAACTGATTGGCCAGCATGAGGTCCATCCTATGATTTAGTAATATTGATTAGTCCTAAATTTATAATCGTGACTGACGCATAGATAGATATTCATAGTTTGAGAATTCTATCAATAAAACTTGACACAGACAAACAAAAGTAGTTTATAAAGTAATTTTTTCTTCAAAATAAAATTTACTAAAATTTCGGGAGCATCTAATGTATTTTCAACATTTTCAAATATCAGAATCATGTTCATTTAGTCTTAGGAAATCACATCAAAAGAAAATCTTTATATGCTCAAATAAAATGGTAAACTCTTCTCCAAATGTCTTACTTGGATACAAAATGTTAGTGATGATGAATTATGGTAGCTCTCAAGTTGCCTGCCAAGTTTCTGAGTTATGCGCCATAAATCAATGTTCTCATCATCAGTGAGATCTGCAACTCGCTTCACTTCACGCTTTGGACAAACAAGAACATGTGTAGCTGCTGTTAAGTCAACCCAATTGCAGCCTCAATGCGAAGATTTTAAGAATTTTCATGACCTTATTGCTATGTTTGGATGGCAAAATAAAGTGAAAGGAAAGAAAGTAAATAGAAAGGGAGTGGAAAGTGAGGTAATATTTTAATTGTTTGGTATAAGTGAAAGTGAAAAAAAATGATAGGAAAGAAAATGATTTATTTATTGAATGACATAAATAACCTTGTATAAAAATGAAATATATATTTAATAAAAAAAATAGAATAAATGGTACAATAGATCAACATGCCTACAATCAACTAAAGTTTTTCTTCCTCTCTAACATAGAAACCAAACGAAGGAAACAAACAAACTATATGTGATAACAAAATAGCGTCTCAATTTGACCCTTTTAACATATTATAAAAAATGGACTAATCACAAGTGTCAGATACTACCAACATCTTCAACCTAAAGCGTAAGTGCTACATAGATTATTCCTGGTATGTATTGTTATTAATTAATATCATATTAAAAAGGATATGACCTGCAAAAGGAAAAAAAGGATGGTGGTTAATAAAGATATTAAAGCATGAAGAGTAGAGGAGTATAAGATGAGCATGATACATACCAGGGACAACAGGACGCAGGTTGACAAAGGCAAAAGAAAGATCAGTTGTATGAAACACTGAACTATGGTGAATCTTGTAAGGTCCAAAATCATAATATTCAACAGCCATCTGTATTTACAAATTACACCCCTATTCCCATAAAAGTAACATTAATCCCAATATAGATAAAGCAAGTTAACATTTGATGATTAAGGTTAATTGTTTATTTACCTTAATGAAGTTAATAATGGAGGAGATAATAATGATGTCCTAGAAATGTAGTATACAAGAAAAACCGGTAGCTAGATGCTTTACAATTTGCATTTTGCTTTGGTACTTATAGAAACTCAATGTCTTTCTTGTTTGACAATTCTTTTTTTTTTTTTTAGTTAATTTCTTCTTACTTATTACATTTGTCCTATCTTGTGAATGGGATAATTACAAATTAAGAGGTCTTCATAAAAATATTTTTAAAGTGTGAATGATAAATTATACGAATAGTTAATTAGGTCAATAGTCAATAGTCAATAGTCCTCTTATTATAATTAAAATTAGGTCCCAACCCCTTTAAGGTGTGCTACAAATAGTTATCACATTTTATGAAATTGAGAGATTTTACTATTTTAATGGAAGACACTTGACTTTTTATAGTCATTTACATAAACATATATTATGCAGACATTTATGTAACTATGTGCTGCTGTTTGAAGGATTAGGTGTATGTTTGGAGTATATTTTGCAACTAATGGGGTTAGGAATGTATTTTAATAATTCGCCAACACTACCAGGCAAAATCTAAGGGCTAAAATTTAAACAGGTGCTGTTGTTTTGAGTCAAACCAACTTGAATGCAACAGGTAAGGCTATGTTAGTTTGATGTTCTCAAAATACTAGCTTCTAACAGATAATTTATAACGTATAAATTGATACAATCAAAGTAAAATTGTTTGATAACAATTCTTCTCTGATTAGTTTATAGTGTTTTTTCACCAACTCATATCATATATTTTTTCTCTCGTTTATACTTTCATTATTTCAATTGAAAATATTTAAATATTAATTAAGAATCTTTTTTTAATATCATTTTATATATTAATCAGTTAGTTCAACCACTAATTTTAGCAACAATTTCAATTTGATATATTAGCTTATTCACTATAAGTTATCAGCTAATTTATCCACTATCAGCTAGTATATCAATATTAACTACTCTTTGTTAAAGAGAGTATAACAGAAAATCTTAAAAAGTTCCACAGAAGATTACTATTTGTATGACTTGTATGGTCTAGTACAACTCAGTTCTAAAATAATAATGGATAAATATTTCTGTGGCCACAACAACAAGGAAGTGCATTAAATTGTCTATAATGAGAAAACCAGAAGTTCAAAGGAAGCAGACAAGAATTATATTTGTATTGCTATCTAAAATGCTACAAGAAAAGTTTTCTGTATTCATCTGCCTCTTGAGTCATCTCTTCAAGGCTCCTATCTTTCCTCTCCTTGTCCAAATCGAGTTTTTCCTTCAATTCCTTCTCCTTCTCATCCATCTGAATCAATTTCAAACCCCAAATAAATAATCAAATAAACACAAGATTAGAATCAACAGCATGGCCTGGAGAAAAACTTATATCTTACCGCATCATATATCTCGTCATTCTTCTCGAAATCACCGCCTCTCCGTGGCACAACATGAATATGAACATGAGGTACCGTTTGTCCTGCTTGGGGCCCATCCTAAAGTGCAGAAAAATAATTTGGTTATTCTTCTGAGACACTCGTAGCTTATCATGCAGGCACTAGCATAGTTTGTAAAAGTAGATAAATTTTGATATTATACACAGGCCAGAATCACAAAATTAAGCAGTGAAGGTATTGTGCCCCTTAACACTTGAATCATCTCATCATAGAAAAATGCTTAACAAATAATAAAAAGTTGATCAACATTAAATGATGGATAAGCTTAATTGCAAATTACAAAATATTTAAAAAATTGTAACTGATACATAACATAATTGATAATTAGACCACAAGTTTTGAAACTTGGAATCTTTTTAACTACTGCATAATGCATTGCTAATTGCTAATTGCTAATATATTAAAACATCATCTTGTTCACTTAATAGCATATAAATGAGACGGAGAAAAAAAGGTAAACAGCTACAAGTGACGAGCAGAGAAAAATATCAGCATCCACCTGTTTTCGGTTTGGTCAAATATAAAAGGTGAATGTGTAAATAAAAACATGATTGCAACTGCAAGTATGCAACACAAAATATAGATGCTAAATAAATATGAACAATTAAACTATCTTCCAGCAATAAAATATAGATGGTACAGAAAAAAAAAAGTAAATGCAAATGTCAAATAAGAATGAATTTATCGCAAGAAGAGTGCTAGCAACACACTCTCTTTGATTGGTTAAAATTCACATAGGTCCCACCAAATCATGTCGGTCCCATATAAATTTAGTGAGATCCATGTGGATTTTAACCATGTGTTCAAAAGTGTGTATTAAATAGTGCGTTCTATTTTGCTAGCATTATTCTTTATCGCAAAGCAATTAGTAAAAGAAATGTTCAAATGAACATATTTCACTTCAATCTTACTTGGATAGCAAGAGTGAGTGATGAAGCCTTATGATAACTTTCAAGCTGCCTACCAACTTTTTGTGCAGTGAGCCATAAATCTGAAGTCTCATCAGCAGTGAGATCAACAAAACGCTTTACTTCGCGCTTTGGACAGATAAGCACATGTGAAAACGGTTAAGTCAAATGTTTCCATACTCCTCTGGATTCAAGCTTACAACTTTACATTATGCACAATAAATGTGAACATCAAACATGTGCTTAGTTCCAACATATGCAAGACACAAATAGATCCCTTTCGGCATATCAAACAATCAACCACAGGTATATTCTATCAACATTTGAATGCATTCCAGTGATCATGATGAAACAATAAATCAAAATAAATGTCGATAATGTGAAGACGCTTCATAAGAAGAATTGGTAATAGCATGTTTTGGAACCCAATTTCAACCTTTAAATCAAGTTGATTGAAGCATGTGCTGTTTTGTGAAAAAGAATAGTGTTCAATTGTTTCAAATTAAAATAATAAAATGGATTATTTTTATACCTAGACCTTGATTTGATTATAAGTGAGAAAAAGTAGCATTTGGTTTGTATTGAAAATTTTACACTAAAATTTACATTAAACATTTATATGCCACACCACAGCATGCTGCAAAACTCAACATAGCTATGAAGTTAATATTTTTCCAACCAAAAACAGTAACACTATATGAAAATGAAATTCACCCAATTAGATGTTTCGTTCAGTCATAAACTATTAAAAAATAAAAAATAAACAAAAAAAAAATTACAATAACCATCCCATGATCCCACCCAGCAGTGTATTATCGAAAGCCAGAAAAAGGATATGACCTGCAAAGAGACATAAATCAAATGAAATGTCAAAATGGATATTTTATAATCTCATAAAAGACGGCAATTTCATAAACAGTACAATAAAAAGACACTTTTTTGGTTGTTGGGTAGCCAAACCCAGTTAACATTCTTTGAGTACATCAATGAATAATAAACAGAGAGAGAAAAAAAAGTGTTTTGAGAAAAGGGCATTGTTACCAGGGAGAAGAGGACGAAGGTTGACCATAGCATAAGAGAGATTGGTGGAGTAGAAGACTTCACTGTGATGTATCTTGTAAGGCCCAAAAGTGTAGTCTTCTGCAGCAGCCATCTGCATCAAGAGGAGAGAAAAAGGGGAAATGAGTGAAGAAGGAAAGTGGAAAACTAAGAGAGAGAAAGTGATGAAACCAACCTTAATGGAGGAAGAGTAGATTGGTCGGATTCGTAGCGGTGATGAAGAATGACGCAGAAACAAATGGGGAATTTGGCCAATGGTGCGCAACAACATTTGTACCTTCACAAGCTTCAACAAATTTTTCTTTTGCAATTTACTCCTTCCATGATTACACTCACTTTTTTTTTTTAGTATAAAAATTGGGTCAAAAGGCAAATTGCTCATAAAATTGATAAATATATTTTTAGAGGGATTAAGATGTGATATATTAATTAAATATTTAATTAATTTAAATTTATTTTATATTGATATTATTATAATATATATTAATTTTTTTTATAAATTTTTTAAGTAATTTATAGATTAATTTATTTATAATAAATTAATACATAATTATAATTACTCATAAAATTATATTTGATATGATTAAATTTTACATATAAATTTATTTTAGATAACATCATATTTATGTAATATCAACGTGGATAAATTATATATTTAATTATAATATTATATTAAAATATCTATCGATAAAAGTTTATACATTAATTATTTTTATTGATATTTTTTAATGTCAAAAATATATTTGTCAATTTAGATAATTTAAAGATTGATTTAACGTATATCATATTTTAAGGTTTAATTTGCATATTCACTTTATAAAAATTCAATTCATCATTATTTTAAAATAAAAACAATTTTTTTTAGTGAAATGTAAAAGTTACACTCA
>JBBPBT010000811.1:6732645-6749012 GCA_037974875.1 Cicer bijugum | reverse complement strand
ATGATTTTAAATATAAACAAAAGTTAATTAATTATATTATATTTAATATTATTATTCTTACAATACTTTTTTATTAATTTAAAATTTAATTTTTAGTAATTCATTTATTTTCATAAACAAGTTCCTATAAAAAGGGAAGTTTAAATAATACAAATTAATTTTATTTTGAACAAAATAAATGAAATGAGTATTTTTTAAATGGTGTGAGGACATAAAATTTTGAGGAGTGCTAGAAATATTATCTTTCTAACATTTACTTTAATACTCATTCTTTTATTTTTCTTTTATTTTATTGGTGAAATTCATACGAGTTATATTATTTTTTTATGGTATCAATTTCTAAAGTATGAGGCCTATATTAATTTTATTTGATAAGAGATCGAGTGTTAAATTGATAATTTTTATTTATTTATACGAGAGATTGGAGGAAGTATAACTTAATTTTGGAAATTTAAAATACTATTGAAATAATATTTTAATACTGGACCGGTTGTCAAATACACGTTACTAACCTTTCCAGTGCTACCAGCCAAAGAAACCATATTTGCAAATATTTTTAAGATTATATATAAAATTATAAGACAACATATAAACTTCAGCAGAGTGTTCTTCATTCAGAAACAGAGATTTTGTGGGTCCTAAAATATTGAGATTTTCAGAATGAAATAGTGGTTTCTTCTTCATAATCTCTTTGACTAGGAGTGACTTTGGTTATTTTTTCCCTTTAACCTTTTAATTGTGACTTCTAAGTGGTTTTTATTTGTTGCTTATGGATTATTACAATTGATGTTTTCTTACTTTGCAGGTTGATGCTGAGTCTATTATCATGGGTACGTCTTCAAAACCATTTAAACATTTTTCACTCATGATTTCTTGTGGTTGTTTAATTATTATTTTTATTTTTTCATTTTTATTTTTCTCATCACCAACTTTATCGTTTTGTCTATGCTTATATTCTGCATGCATGATGTGACTTGTTTTAATGGTAAAGATCTCTTCAAACCTCATCTCATCTCCCATAAATGTTACCTCTTTCATTTATCGATCCCTCGGTAATTATGTTTAATTCACTTCTCATTTTGTTATCACTAAAATCTTTGTATCAGAGTCGTTCGATAAAGATCAAATAGTACATTATTTTTATTATATTAAATCTAATTTAAAATATGTTAGGTTATTTTCATCAAACAATCGAGATCTGCAACTCTGTGATACTATAAATTTCGATTTTCCTTCCTGCTCAACCCGAATTGATTGTCGGCCACTATAATTTTAAACCTCAAAATTTTCTAATTAATATGTTTTTTCTTGTGTATTAATTAATTAGACATGACAACATAATTCGCACTTGTGAGTATCCGTCCAAATCTACTCGTGACTTTGATGGAAAAATCCATTTTAATTGAGTGGGTTTAAATTTTTCACTAAATTCAAAGTGACGATGATTACAGAGAAATAGATACCCATTTTGTATTTAAACCGACTCTGCTGTTATAATTATTTTACTATCTATATATTAACCTTTTTATTTTATTTAATAATTTATATATATATATATATATATTATAAATTTCACCATCCTCCCTATAGAAAATATTAACTAAATATTATCTTTTTATTATAATTTTTCTATATTACTTATAAATAAATATGGTTTTTCTACTTTAATTATTAACGATAAGTATTTGAGGATTCTTTGGCTCAACATCCCATTATTTAATACCATAATATTTTTTCATATTTAATTATATTTAAATAAATTTAATTTTGAATTGTTTTAGTTTTGTAGATACCAATATCCAACAAAAACTCCAAAATTTCATTTAATTTAACTTTTTTTTCAATCAATAAAGTAAAATTTATTGATTTAAAAGAGAAAAAAAAAAGAGAAGAGAAAGTGAAAAAAAGAAGCATAAAAGGGAACAAAACCAAATCTAAGCTAAACATTTAAGACTCTCCCTAATTTGGTTGTTGTATTGTTCAACTTTGAAGTACGCTTGATGGGTTTATATTGTTTTAGAGTTTCGAAAAAAATTTAAAAATTAATTTATGTCGCTAAAAATATTATTGGGTTGAGTCGCAGAGTAGGTCGCTCTATTTAAGATGTTTCGCAGTACTGTTCCAATTGTGCAAGGTAGACAATCAACCACAAAGTCCCCCGTGATAACATAACTCATATACACTGTATCGGAGTTCTACTTCATCGAATAAAATCATTCTAGAATTACATCCTCAATATGACAGTCAGATGACTGCCACTCGTAATATGGTAATATGACCACTCAAAAGAAAGATAAGAAGTGAGAAAGAAAGGGGGAGAAACAGATAAAAGCCTTAGATTTGAAGAGTTTTTGGTATGCTTTTCCAACTGAGGATAACCCTCTATTTATAGAAGAAATCTGCAACTGAATCAAAGAAAAGTGTGATATATTAGTGTAGATACACTGAAACATGTGCTCCAATCTTGACCACATAAACGTGCACTCCAATATGATGATCAAGTACACAAAGAAACGAGAAAATAGCTAGGGTTTGACCAGAGAACCGATGCGCGAAATTGAGGGCAAGGAATTGACCGAATCAAATGTTGAATATTGACTCGGTGGAGGGTAATTACATAGTTAATGTATCAATGAGAGATAAAAATGCAATCATTCGTTTAATATTGGATAAATAAATAATTTATTAATTTTTCATATACTAAAAAATAATACACCACTTAGCCCAAGCCCAGCCCGACCAAGCCGAGCCAAACAGACGGCGGCAGCGTGTGCACACGTGTTTGGTGGTCAATTTTGTATGTGTTCTTCCTCCTTCAAAAAATTGGGGTACACCCCAAGTTCCATACATCCCTCTTATAAGCACTACTAGTATGTGTTATCCCTCTTATATGAGACTTACTTATATTTCAATTCACACCAACACTAGCTTTCATTAATAGCATCATTAATTCCAACAATCTTCTATTAATATCATCATCATTTCCAATAATCCCCCACTTGAATTTTAAAAATAAGGTTTCTGAAATAGTGTCAAACACTTCTCTAAGATCGTGCATAAACAAAGGTGTCTCATGACATGAAGCTTTGCATAGTAAGATTCATATTCAACAAGTGTGACTTGTAGTCTTGAACTCTATCTCTGATATCAAAATCACACACAATATTTTTATATGATATATTCTCAAAGGCTCATGCATTTATGGCTCTGCACGTGTATCCAAGTATAGTGAACGCTCTAGGAATTTTGCTTTGAAATCCCATAGGAAGCAGCCCCACTTCCATATTCACATAGGTGAATCTATCAAGAGTACTCTTATAGCTACATACTCCACTCCACATAAAGTATAGATCTCATTAAGAGTTTATATTATTTCATCCTTGCATCGCATTAGGAATCATGCTTCTCTCATATATCATATAACTTGTTAATCTCATATCATTATAACTTGTTATTACCCATTAACCTAATTCTTGGGATCTCCATCCTTTTAGGTTGAGTTACCATCATGAGTGACCAATTGATCTATAGGCAATAGGTCCATCCTTTTGGATGTATTTAGGACTTTCTCTCTAGCTAATTCTTTCGTCAAATGATTTTCTAAATTGTCATCAATGTGTACATGATCCACTATAACAACTTCTGTAGAAAGTAATTCTCTAACTGTGTTGTGCTTATGACATATTTGTCGTTTCTTACCAATGTAATAACAATTCTCAATCTTTGCAATAGTTGTGGTACTAACACAGTGGATCAACACAACGGACATAGATTTTTTCCATAAAGGAATCTCATCTAGCAAGCATCTCAACTAGTTCGCTTCTTCAATAACATTAGGTAGTGCTATCATTTAAGACTCCATAGTAGACTTAGCCAATATAATCTATTTCTTCGATTTCCAAGATGCACCACCACCATATATACTGAAAACATAGCCACCAATTGTTTTGGAGTAATATGACAAGGTGTTCCAATCAACATCATTGTATCCTTCAAGGATGACATGAAAACTTTGATAGCGTAATCCGAGACACATGGTCCTTTTTAGGTATCTCATTACTCTTTCGATAGCGAGTCAATGCTCCATACTAGGTCTACTAGTAAATCTGCACAACAGTCCCACAATGTAGGCAATGTTGGTTCCAGTACAATCAGTTGCATGTTTGAGGTTGCCAATAATGTTCGCATATTCAATTTTTCTAACACCTTCATCAGCGTTCTTGAAAAGTTTCACACTTGGATCATATAGTGTGCAAGCGGGTTTCCAGTCAAAGTGTTACTCAACAATGATTTCACATTATTTACATTATGAATGTTTCAACCAAATATGAATAAATCGTCTATATAGAGACATATGATAGTGCAAATGTTATTTTCAGATTTGTAATAAATACATTTGTCACTTTCATTCACTTTAAACTTATTCGATATAATCAAGTTATCAAATTTTTTATGTCATTTCTTAGGAGCTTGTTTAAAAGCATACATAGATTTATCTAACTTATAGACCTTGTCTTTTTGTCCATGAATCACAAAACCTTCAAGTTGTTCCATATATATTTCTTCTTTCAGGTCACCATTTAAAAAAGTTATTTTAGCATTTATCTGGTGTATCACCATATTATGAATAGTCGCAAGTGATATGAGTATCCTAATGGATGTTATTCTAGTGACTGGTGAAAAAGTGTCGAATAAATCTATATTTTCTCTTTGTCTAAAATCTTTGGCTACAAGGCGTGCCTTGTATTTATCAACAGTTCCATCTGTTTTAGTTTCTTTTTTAAGATCAATTTACAATCTATTGGTTTGCAATCTTGATGCAAGTCTACTAAAAGCTAGGTCTTGTTAGACTCTAGAGAATTCATTTCATCATTTATAGCTTCTTGCCATAAATCTACATCCAATGATGACAAAGCTTCTTTAAGATTTGCAGGATCTTCTTCTAAACTATATTATAGGCTGTATATTTGTGTCCAATTATAACATTCAATTAAACTTACCATCAGTGGCGTACCTTTTCCCAATAAAAATACAATTTTTAAAAATGGTGTGCAAATATGCCCTTGTAGACTGAGTAAACCCTGCTTTATTGAGAAGAAACCCATAAACCAGATTCTTCCTTATTTCTGGAGTGTGCATGACATCCTTCAAAACTAAAGTCTTTTCAGAGGTGAATATTAGTTTCACATCTCCAATACAAGCAACATTAGTGGTGTGAAAATCTCTCAATAACATTTTCTTATCTTCAACGGTATTGCATGTTTTAAACGTACCATGATCATAACAAACATGACATGAGGTACCAGTGTCTATTCATTATCAATTTGATCCACCAACAAGGTTGATCTCAGTTATCATAGCAATGAATTGCTTTTTTGTTAAGTTAGTCTGCTGAGCAGGGTTTGGGTTATTCCTACACTTGTGTGTCATATGACCCTCTTTCCAACAATTAAAACAAAGAAAATATGGAAAAAAGCCATTTTTAAGAGGTGGGTGCTGCCTTATAATTGGAATCTTATGAGGATTTCCATTCTTATTGTTGTTTTTTAAGGTGTGATTATGATTCTTACGTTGTTTGTCATTTGGCTTCAAAACTACTCCAATGAATTTCTTCTTCTTGTTATTTGCAACAAGAATAACTTTATTTTTCTGGTCCTTCTTACGGGATTCCTCCTCAATTCTGAGACGGGTTATTAGACTTTCTAAAGAGAATTATTTTGTTTTATGCTTGAGAGAATTTTTAAGATCTTTCTAAGCAGGGAGACAGTTTGTCAATAATAACAACAATTTGAAAATATTCATTTAGAGACATCCCTTGAGAGATGATCTTGTGATCAATTTTCTGAATTTCATAAAAAATTTCTAGATTTCTAGATCAAAATATTGCAATTTTATGTGCAATATTTTGTTTTGCAATTTATTAATGTAATTTTATGTGTAGGATTTTTAATTTACTTTTTGTGAAGTTTTTATGTACAATTTTTTTTTTGTGCAATTTTATTTTATGCAGTTTTTTGTGCGCAATTTTTTGCATGAAGTTTTATTAGCTGTTTTTTGTGTGTAGTTTTTTATTTAGTTTTTCTATTTAAACTAAATAACTAAAGTATATTACTATTTAATCTTTAATTATGAATCGATAAAATTGTAATTTGGATAGCACATTATTTTCTTATATTGTGATAGTAGATAGTAGATAGTAGACAGTAGATGGTTTGAACTTTGATGTATTGTTTGTACTGATTTTTTTTTTTTCAAATAAAATGTATATTGTATACTTATAGGGACAGAGAAAAAAAGAGTTAGATTTGAAGATGAAGCGGAGGAACTCGCTGATAGAAGAAGGAGTAGTAGAATTATTGCTTTGGAAGAAAAGAAACGACAAGAAAAAGAGAGGAAGCGACAAGAAAAAGAGAGGAAGCGATGTGAAAAAGAGAGAAAGTTAGCATTAGCATTGGAAAAAAAGAAAAATTCAACTAACCATAGTGACAACAAAGACAAAGAAAAAGGCAAGGCAATATTAATTGAAGATGAGGATCACTTGAATGATTTTGATGAGGATGAGAAGCATGCTTCAACTAAGAAGAGATTCACCAAAAGAGCATTTTATCAATTCATCTCTTCATTCAAGGTGTTGTGTTTCCACATTTTTTTCTCTCTATTGTGTTCCTCTTTTTTGATGTGTAGCATTTGTTCACTGTTGAATTTATCTACCATTTTGAAGGTGTTGCAAGAAGGAAGACTTGCTCACAATAATGAAAGTACTTCGATAAATGGTATATGCTTACTATCTCAAGCACATGTAGATTTTGTAGTTGCATTTCACCTCTTGGCTTATTCAATACCATATTTGATATTTATAAAACTCATGTTTGCACTTGCAGCCTCATCTCAAAATAATGGGCCAAACAAGCACTTCTTGGAAAGTGTTATTGATTTCTTACAAAGGTGAAAACCACATAACTAATACATTATATATATATTGTTATTGCAGTTGAATTATTTGAATATCACATTTAATGCACTATACTTGACATTGTATGTGACACCTAATACTAATTTATCACTTAGTTTTCAAATTTCTAAAATACCCCACAAAAACAAAAGAACAATATTGATGTTCAAACTTCAAACAACGTTTCCCCTGTTTTTGTGTTAAAAGTAAAATAAATAAATAAAACTCAAAATAGATAAAATATATTCATTCATAGACAAAATTGTCACAAAATATTTATTTATACAAAAATAACTAGATATCATTTTAAATATGCAGGAAAGACTCAGATGACCTGTTTGGAGAGCCAACTAATCCTGATATGGTTTGTTAACCATTAATTAATTGATTCTTATTATTTTATGATTAATTAATTAAACTATGTTTGTGATGAGCCATTCATGCTGGAAAATTAAAGGTTAAAGATTACCATATAATTGTAAAGGAGCCAATGGATTTTGGAACTATGAGAGCTAAAGTTCATGAAGGCATGTATACAACACTTGAACAATTCAAGGTACAAAATTATCCTATGTACATTTTCTATCCTTCTATAAATTTTAGTTTATCTTGTATCATAGTTTTTATAATTGATATTATTTCATTTTTATTAATTTCAATTTCATTGATGTACAGTATGATGTGTTTCTACTATGCTTCAATGCTTTAAATGCTTATCCTGATACCTCAAGATATCACACAGTGGTATGACTAAATAAAACACAGTTTCATTAATTAATCCTTCAAATTATTGTTAATTCAGTTTTTTTTCTTACTAATTAAGCTAAAGAGTATTGTGTATATTCATTATAAAATATTAATTCCATATTATTACTTTTCTAGGCTGAAACTATTGGTTGTCATGCTGTAAAGATTTTTGAGGATCTAAATGCTGACCCTGAAAATTTCAAATTGGAGTTATCCTTCAACAAGAAACGCCAAACTAAAAAACCACTTGAGAGGAAACCATGGGTTTCTACTAAAGTTGTTGGTATGAAAATTTGTTCCTCATTTAACCTTTATGCAAGCAATGTTCAATGTTTAACATGGTACAACTAATTACTTCTATCTTTTAAAATTATTGTGTATTAATATTAGATCATTTTGGTATTCATGTTTGTGTGAACGTTTTATAACTAAATGATAAAATTATCAAAGACACACGGTAATCAATTTCAAGTATTAATTTAAAATCAGACATTTCGAAGTATGTCATCACAAACGATTAATATATGTAACAGCGTGACACATTTACAATAAGAAATACAAATGTGTGGTTTACAACAACTACTAATTGTTTGTTTTTGTCTTTTCATTTACACAGGGAGAAGCAACAATACTACTCTTTCTAAGGTTCCTAAAACAGAAAAGAGGTTCACGTATCAGCTTCCATGTAACAAGTCATTGATTTCAGAATTCCAAAATGCAAATAAGTCCAACTTTGAAGTAAGTTATGTTTTTTTTTTCTTTTCAATAATAAGTGAATTTTGAATAACTTATTAGAACAAATTGAATATAGCTAACCACATGAAAAATGCTATCTTTATAAGTATGTCCAAATAATTAGTGAATCCTAGAGATGTCATGTCAAACTAGGTTGAATTTTGTTTTTCTTGAGCAACAACATAGTTTTGTATGAATATACTTTGAAACAGTAAAGAAAGATTCATATATAAATTAAAGTATATAGGTACTCAAATCCATATATACAATTAAAATTATAGATGAGAAATTGAGAGAGTGCACAAATTAGAACCATGAGGACCCAAATAATTTCTTTATAAATGAGTCTAAGTTGGATATGTTTATTGCTTTTGCCTACAATTAGTAAGAAATGGTGAATTAGGAGAGGTATCATTGTTCAAAACATTTCCTTCACTTAAATTATGTTTATCAACTTAAAGATGGTAGGGTCTCATAATTTGGTTTCTATGAAGATTTACTCTATTTGCTAACTAGACACCATATCTATTTTTAAAAGAGTTACACACCATTGCTACATCTTACATGTCATCACACATCACAATGATAAAGGATCTATGTAGTTTCATATGTTGCTTGTGATATTAGGAGTTCATAATTTTTATTTATTTAGCCTTATATACAGTTCAAATTTATGATTTGAACCTATAAACATTAATTTATAATGATTGCATTTTCAGTTGAAACTAGATCCTAGTAATTACAAAAAGAGTATACTGCGATTTGTGAAGGATTGTGGACCAATAGCCCAAAAGGTTGCTGCTCAAAAAATAGAAACTTTACAGTCTCTACAACTTCAAAATGGAAACACTTCAACTTCAAATATTGTAAAAAACATTTCAGACTCTCAGCTTACTCCACAACCAACCACACTCAATAATAGTACTGGTCAGATGCTTCCTCCTACCTTTCCCTTTTTCAATAAGCCATTAACTATTCATCATACTCAAACTCAACAAAAAACAAATGTTATCAGCAATGCTGCTAACAAAGATAAAACAAAGTTCTTAAATGAAAACTATGAGGATTGTGCAGCTGCTTTTTTGTACATGTCTGTTTATGATAATGATGAAAAGGGAAAACATCATGTTGAATCAAAGATCTCTAATGCAGACATGGTTTCCAAACTTGCCAATGTGTTGAACAACATTAAACAACAGAAAATTTATGCTTCAAAACAAAAGATGCCAATTTTTGGAAGTTCTAGCAGCAATGTTCCCATCATTGTCCATCCATCACGTGTGATTTCAGGGCCTCAAACAAAACCATTGGACTTTTCAATGACACAATTCATTTCTCAATCAAGACCAACAAACTCTATGTCCTTTCTTGGTGATCATTCATATTCTAAACAATCTCCAACATTGTGTCACTCAAGGCCAATGAACAACACTACTTCAAACATTAATGTTTCCTCAAGTAAATCTCTTTTGCATTCAGAACCAATGTTTCCGAAAGAAATGGAAGCTTCTCTGCTTTGTTTAGGAACTCCATATCAACCTGGG
Organism: Cicer bijugum; assembly: GCA_037974875.1. Classification (NCBI taxonomy): domain Eukaryota; kingdom Viridiplantae; phylum Streptophyta; class Magnoliopsida; order Fabales; family Fabaceae; genus Cicer; species Cicer bijugum. The sequence continues at coordinate 6,739,034 of JBBPBT010000811.1, read as the reverse complement.
GACTTTCAAGCTATAATGAGTTCACAAGAATTTAACAAAAGCTATAACCAAAATCAGGTAACTCATTTGCACTTAGATATAACTGCTTAATTTACTTTCATTGATGAGTTTCCTAACTTATAAATGTAATGTAGGTAATAAGCAAGATGAATCCTCTAGAACTACTTTCTCTACAAGGACCAAGCTCATCAAAAGCTCTTGAAGTGGACTTAAGAAGGGAAATGAATTACAATGGAGGAAGTGATGCTCTTGTTACCAAACACAAAAAGGATAATTCACAACTTTCTGATGATGATGATCGACAACCTATCTTAACTCTTAGTCTTTTTTGAGAAAATGAACAAGCTAAAAGTCTTGTGGTTTTATTGAACATATGTTACTCTAAAGTTTGGAACCATTCATGTTAGTTTTTTCCCTTAGAGTGGACAAACTTAAGATATTTCTAGTTTTAAACTATTTATGTTTGTGTGATCAAATTCTTCTAAAAGTTTCTTCTAATAGGACAGATAGTGGATATCCTAATTATTATTTTTATATTTGTCTTATTTTAAACAAAATTCATCTTGGTGATTAAACCGATCTTGATTTTTCTATATATAAATAAGGGTTTTTACTTGATACACCTGAAGTGTAAGGGAGTACCGATAAGATTTATTGCTTAGTATATGTAGCCTATCATATGAGTAGGGTTGCAATAACAAAGCTCCTAACGATTTGGACCAATGTACCCTCTTATGAGACCTAAGACCTTAAAAAAAATCAATATAATGCTACTTATTCGCTTAAAACCACAAATTCAAATTAAATTTTTTTGGGGGAAATAGGTTGAATATAAAAGTATATAGTACTCTATCTTGTTTATAAGAGACAATTATGTAAAAAAAATAATAAAAAATATGCTTAAATATTTGATAAGTTCAATTTAATTTTAAAATAATATATACTGTTAAAAAAAATGTGACTAACAGAGTAGTAGTATGACAGATTGACATAACAAGTAATAAATTAAATAATTAGAAATAAATTTAGGGATCAAGATTCTCTCATCCTTTCTCTTATCAGATCACCAACATTAAGTCACCATCATCGCATAACCAATACAAAATTGACAATTATACGTCAAACTTAATAAATATAAACTATAACAATAAATAATAAACATAAAAATAATAAATTTAAGAAAAAATATGCATATCCCAACGAGGATATCTCCAAAATCGTGTTTAGGATTTTCATCATTGTTAAAGATGAATATATGCATTATTTTTCTAGACCCACATTCAACCAATTGAAAATGAATTGAGTTTGTTGCAAACGAAAATGATACCATAGTTGAACAAAGAAGAAGTAAATGAAGATTCGAAGATGGTGGTGATGCAATAATGGTGATTTGAAGATAATAATCTTATATTAGTGAAAGGATCAGAGAACCTTAATCCTCAAACCTATTTTTGATGGAGGGCGAAAACATAACACCTTTGACTTTCTTTTATTTTATTTTATTTTATCAATTTTATTTAATTCTTTTAATTATTTTATCTATTTATTTGTCATGTCAAACTGTCATGTCACTCAACTGTTTGTCACATAAATTTTTTTATAACACTAACTAACGACAATGACGATTTTAAAATCATATTGAACTTACATAATTTAAATTAAAAAAGAAAAATTACATAGACAAAAATGAAAAATGTACGAACTTATATAAACAAATCAAATATTTAAACTTAAAAAATAATTTCTTAAAATTTTCTTGCATCCTTGACTATAAACAAAATACAATTTTTAAAGTATATTATCAATTAACTTTTTTTTAAAAGGTCTATTGGCGATATTTACACTAACAAAGTGTAGAAAGAGAGGTGAAATTAATATTGTAAGTTCAAAATCACTGGCAGGTCATGCTTTCTTAGGCCGATTGTCTCAGGAAGAGAAATTTGCACTTGGTGATATGACGAAAAATATGATCAAACCAAGAAACATATTGATGACAATAAAGGATCATAATGTTACAAGTTTGACGACAATAAAACAAGTTTATAATGCACATCAAGCATATCGTTCATCACTTAGAGGTAATAAAATAAAAATGCAACATCTTTTGATATTGATGGAACGCGACAAATATGTCTATCGATATAAGAAGATAGATGATTCAAATGAGTTGAGAGATATCTTTTGGATTCATCCAGCTGCTATCAGTCTTGTAAATAATTTTCACATAATATTAATTTTGGATAGCACATACAAGACATGTAGGTATCGGATGCCATTACTTGAAATTATTGGTGTTACATCTACAAAAATGACATTTTGTGTGGGATTTGCGTATCTATAGTCTGAACGTGCTGATAATTTTACATGGGCACTACAAATGTTGTAAGAACAAATTACAGGTGGTGAAGTTGAAGTAATTGTTACTGATAGAGATCTTGCTTCGATGAACGCAGTTGAATGTGTTTTTCCAAAGGCGGTCAATTTATTATGCTTGTTTCATGTATGCAAAAATGTCAAAACGAAGTGCAAGATGATTGTTTTTCCAAACAAGAAGCAGATGCAAATAATGGAGGCATGGAAGACTCTTGTTTATAGTTATGATGAGACTCAGTACTACATGAATTTGCCTAACTTTGAAGGAATTTGTAGTAGCTCTTCTATTTTTAATGATTATGTACATGACTGGTGGTTAATTCCTCACAAGGAAAGATTTGTAGAGGCATGAACAAATAGAGTTATACATCTTGGAAACACTACAATACAAAGGGTTGAGTCGGCGCACTAGAGTTTGAAACGGATATTACAAGATAACATTGGTGATATATGCAGTGTTTGGGAAACCATCAATAGCATGATTGTATTACAACACAGTGAGATAATAGCATCATTTGAATAGAGCATAATTCAGAAGGTTCATCGGCATAGTAACATATTGTATGCTAATTTACGTGGTGTTTTGTCAAAAAATGCAATAGATCTCATCAAGAGCTTTCCTAAATGGAAGAACCAAACCCTTATCCCTTTTAGGCTTCCATTTAAGTGCTCTAGGATAGTCTTCAACATAAGTACGAGAAAGTCTACAACAGTCTCTACATAATGTAGGAAAATGCTCATAGACCCATGCCTGCACATATATAATAACATATCATTAGTTTAGAATCATTATTAATAAAAATTATAAACACAATAAACAATCATACAATTTACCTCTAAAAGTGTTAGATATCCTGAAACAGGTCTGATTTGATGCATGCTGACTTCTCGAAGATTATCATAAAGATAAGCAAGAGCAGATGCACCCCATGCATATCCACCGCAAGAATTAAGGTCTCGGAAGCACTCAAGATATGCAACACTAATTGCATAGGCACTCTTATCGCTAAAGAGTGTGCAATTGACCAAAAACAATATAAATGCTCTCGCAGTCATCTGTCAATGTTGCTCCTGATAACGCTGATGGTATACGTCAAGTAACCAACTATACCTAACTGTGGTTGTCTGCGTCACATTAAATTCAGCATAAGTAACATCGTGACTAACTCCAAGAAGCTATGCCAATATATCTGCACCTTCATCCTTGTTAAATACATTAACACTGAAGAATGCACCAGTAATGAGAATATGCAACAGAGATGACACGTCGTCCAATGTAATCGTCATTTCACCAATAGGGAGATGAAAACTACTGGTGTCACGATGCCACCTCTCTATGAATGCCGAAATGATCCCTTTGTCGATCATTTCATAGTTGCATTTTAGTAACGAATACAATCTCGAGCTTTTAACTAGTTGTTCAACCTCTTTGTCTTCAATAACAGCTTTTTTTTAATTTTTTCTCATTGTTGAACACCCTTAATTCTCCTCGATCCTGACATTATTTAAGTAAAAAATATAAGATAAAAATAAATGTTAAACATAAATTTTAAAAAAAATTAATTTAACTTAATTTGATTGAGAAAATTACCTCATCATCCTAGAGTCGAGTCGCAACATGATCGCCAAATGTCCTAAGGACAGAACTATCAACCGGACCATCGAGATAGCCACCATCCTGTGGAGGTTCATCTATATCAGCTGTTTGGGGTTCGGGTTGAGCTTTAGGTTGGGATTCTTCTCGTTGCCGTTGTACTCGTCGCCGTTGTGCCGTTGCAGAAGCAGTTGGCCTAATACGATGACCGTCCGCATTAGAAGTACCCTCATTAAGTCTAACACGATCCTCTCTGTCAGTAAACATAGTGCGCACCATATTTACAAAACAAAAATCATTTAAAAAAATGTAAACAGTAAATCATATGTGAATTAAGTAAACCAGTTTTCAAAAATCCAGAAATCACTTACGTGAATTAAGTTCACGTATGAGAATTGAATGCAAACCTTACGTGAATTGTGTGTACGTGAACTGATTTCCAAACCTTACATGAACTCAATTTACGTAAAGGTACGTAATTTCAATTCACGTACACATACATGAACTGATTTCACGTAAGGTTTGGATTTTTGAAATTTTTTTACGTACGTGAACTTAGTTAACGTACGTTTCTGGGTTTTTGAAAAATGTTGTGCGTACGTGAACTGACGTTTCTGAATTTAGGGCAACGCAAGTTGTCTTCTTCATCAACAATGGAAACTAGTTTCCTTCAATTTTCAGGCATTGCATTCTTAAATAGATAAAACAAAACAACATAACACAACAAAAACAAAGAATGATAATTACTTGCTTGATTCAGAGCAATGATAATAACTTGATGAACTTGGTTGATGATGATTGATAATTGATGAAGATGTTTGATGAAAATGGTGGATGGTGATTGATGAAAATGGTGGATGATAATTGTTGAAAATGGTGGATGATGATTGATGATGAATATGAAGAACACTTACGTCAAGGGTTTAGTTATGAAGAAGATGAAGAAGTAATATTATGAAGAAGATAAAATAAAGAGAAGAACATTTTAATTGTTTTATTTATTTTTATATTTTTGAGGGGTGTGAATAGCAATATAAAGGGTGTTGGTAACAATTTTGTATACTAAATGTTGTTACCGTCTTTTACCATACAAATTATAACTATGAAACCAGTCAACCCTGTTGATTCTTTTAACATAAAGTTCATGTTCTCATGCAACTAAAGATATTAATAAATAATAAAAATATTTTTTTAAGAAAAATTAGCATTAATTACTTGAGAAGAATCCAGTACCCATTTTGTATTAAGTTATTAACACATCAAGAACTAAATTAATCTATATAAGCAGATGCTGTACCAAGAAAATGATTTTTCTAATCGATTTAACATGTGGATTAAATCAAAAACTATAAGACTAATAGATGCTATGTGTTGTCGTTTGTAGGTTTTTTTTTATAATATCTTCTATTTTCATGTGTTGTCATGTTTAGAACTTCAATCTTTTGTAATAATATTCAATATTTCGTACCTTTTAAATTTATATTATGCCTTCTATGATTTTATGATGAATTCTAAATTTTTATTATTGGTATAATTAATTAAATTCTAAATCATTTTACACACTGTGAATGAGATTATAAATTATTACCAAACTTTAGGTTTAAAAATTTGTATACCCATACAGACGCACGGGTTTTTAACTAATTAATTTATATAAGCATATGCTTTACCAAAATAAATGATTTTTCTAATATAACTCGACACATCGAATTTTAAATTAGATAAAAATGTATACAGAACAAATCAAAGGGGTAGTGGTCCAGCGTAAGAATGACATCAACCTTCAACAAATAGAATTAAATATATTAATATTCTGACAGAGAAACATAAAGAAGAGAGTTAGGACAAAATCCTCTTCAGGTTTAATAATTTATCATATATTAAAATTAAAAATTATAATAGGGTAAAAATTGAAAGATGTTGTTCAATTGTACTTGCATCTCGAACTCCTCAAGAAACTGTGCTGAGTTTTAATTTTTAAATTAGTTCAATTACACATACGCAATTGCTTAAATAATAAAACTCATATTTCACTAGTAATTGGAATTTGGAATTGTACTTGCTTAAAATATTAAACTCATATTCAGCTATAATTGGAAGTCTTACTCGAAGAAAACGACTATTTAAAAACCCAAAAATAATCATATATATATATATATATATATATATATAAAGAGAAAGAGGTGGAGATAATAAGCACACAAAATTCTATATATTCGAAATTTATAATTGTGTAATTTAATTATTAATATTTATTTATATTTTTTAAAAAAGTTTATTATATATTAATTTAAAATTATTTAATGAAATTAAATTTTTATAAAATTAATTTATTCAATAATTTTTTATTTTACAGTTGAACTAATAAAGTTTATCATTTACATTGATTTATTAAATAGAATAATTTATCAAATTTACTTTG
>JBBPBT010000811.1:6706835-6728010 GCA_037974875.1 Cicer bijugum | reverse complement strand
ATATAAAAAAAAAAAAACATTTGCAAAAAGAGAAGAAAGGGGTGTTTGAATTTAAGAGAGAGAGAGAGAGAGAGAGAGAGGAGTAGTACTGTTGATAAAGAGAGAAAGAAATAGGAGAGTGAAGAAAAAAGGGTATGTGTACTGTGTATTTGTAGTAGTAGCAGTAGCAGTGAAGTGATCATATGACAATACAGTGTTTGTGCACAAATATCAATACTCCTTTTTATAGTGTGTTACTGTAGTTTCCTGAATGTGGTTGCTATTTTTTATAGGTAGTAGAAAAAAGTGGTTTGAGCTCACTAATTTAACTAGCGGAGAAAATCATGAACCATCAGGGTACTTGCAATTGTATTCTTTGTAATTTCCTGTTTCTCCCATCATTCTCACCACTCATTATTACTCTCTCCTTTTCTTCTATATTTCTCACTTTTACCTTTATTTTCATTCATATATCACATTACAATCTATCATCTTTTATCTTTTATCTTTATCTTCTTTCTTGCATTAAACTTTCATCACACACTCAATTTATATCTATATTACAATCATTTTTAATGCATTTTTAAAGTATGGTAATATATTATAAAGGTTTAATTTCAATTTTAATTTTTTTTAGTTGAATTACAAAAATAGTATTTTTATTATATTTTTTTATACATTTTGGTCTCTAAATAAAATTTTAAATTAAAATTTGATAAAATATTATTTTATTTAAATTACGCTACATTATTTATAATCGTAAATTTTAAGTACAATTATTATTCCACGACATCTTGAGAGATATAGTGTGACTTAAATAAATGCAACAAAATAATATTTTATTAAAAAAAATTCAAAATTATATTTAAGAAATCAAAACTGAAAAAAATTAAAATAAAATAATTATTTTCGTAATACAATTAAAATAGATCAATATATAAAGAAAATACTTGTTAAAACATGATTTTTCATGCAACTTTTCGGATTTGAATTGTTTTAGTGTAGAGAAATTAAATTAACAAAGACATTGACACATTCTAATATGGAAAAACTTAATTTTGACATAAATAAAAAATAAAAAAAAATAGGTTTAATATATGATTTAAGAAATTACATTTATTATTATCGTAAACTGAAATATAATATTTTAAAGTAATGCATGTAATATTAATTACAAAGTACAATTGATAAAAAAGTTAATATTAAATTAAAAACAAAAAGAAACATTTATCTTGATAATTTTATTTAACTAACACAATTATGGTAATGCACACCTATATCCCTCTTTTTTTGCCAATTAACCGAATTGTCCTATTTCCAAAATAATATACGAAACTGTCCTACTTTTTCTCTTCCACATATGGTCACAGGCTCACGCAACGAATTTAAATTTTTCCCACTTCATATGGTCGCATCCTGGGTATTATTTATGTGTATTATTTTTTTTTAATTTTGTTCTGTGAAATATTTTGAGTTTTTATTGGGATTAATGGGTTGTGTTTTTGAGTTTTGTTTGAAATGTATGGGTTGATATTTGTATGGGGTTTTAGCTTGGATTGGAAGAGATAGATAACTCTTTTTTTCTTTAAAGTTGAAGTTTAAACACAAAAAATTTGAAAGACTAAATTCAAATATCGTTATATTTGTAAAGAACAAAAATATATTTAAATAAAAATTATTTTTATATTTTGATTTTTTAAAATTGTAACAAACAAATTAAACTTTAAAAAAAAACTATTTTCTAAAAAAAAATGATTTTTTACACACAAAATACGTGACAGACAAACTCATATTATGTAAATAAAAAAATAAGAAATATTGATGACATTTTAAGATTATTAATAGTTTAAACACTTTTTATAACATTGCATTTTGAGTTTATAGGTGTGTTATAGATATAATTATAATTTTTAAACTATACTTTTATATCATTGGGTTAAAATTGAGCTTAAGTGAAATTCTTAACTAATTTTTTAATTTTGTTACATCATGATCCACACTTTCTCTAAAGGTCAGAAACTGGGTTGTACTTATCAGACTTCAACGATCTTGATGTTATTGAAAAGCTAAGAAGTAGAGCTATAGTTATTATATTGAGGCTGAAGTCCAATTAAGATATCATGTAGTAAAAAATTTGATTTACTAGAGTGACAAATTTACCATAATTTTTTATTTTAGTTCATGTAATTAATTGTTATTGGGATGGTTAGCATTATTTGGTCACAACTTTGAATGAAGAAAAGACTTGAGAGCTTAAGTTTACAACTCTAGAGTTGCATCCCTCCTCTGTTTTGTTCTTTTTATCTTTTCTTAATTCAAACGGGGTGGTTTAGGGCCAATTTTCACCCGAAATCACCCCCTCTAATTAAGTTGTTTTCTCATTCTCTTTTATTAAAATAAATTATTGTTACACATATTTAGTTTATTTTTTCTCATAATTTCATCATCTTAGTGCAACGTTGTTTTGGTTTTGTCTTGTTGCAGTATTATTTTGGTTTCTCGACTGGATATGGTGTTCGTTTTGATTTCAGATTGATAGATCAACTTCGATCCAGTGTAAATTCAATCGATGACTTTGAAGTCTTCAACATTACAGCTTCAGAGACAAAGATAATTCATACACGTTATTTTATGCTATATGTGTAGGCTTTGTCACATTTGTAGGCATTATGTTGTTTTATGCTATTAATCTTGATGTTGTAAGTTTGTTCGCATATTCATCCTTTTTGTTTTTTTAGCAATTTTGAATTGTATTATTAATCGATATAATTTCTATCAATTTGAATGAATAAATATCAATTTAGTAAAAATAAACCTATTTGGACTAAACTCTTTGTCTAACCCGTTAAGTACTTAGGTTAAAATAGAGAGGCATTATAAATTTATGTTTAGAGAGTTAAACGAAGCATTGGGATATTTCCAATATTTTTATATTCTGTGCGTGAAAAAATTTGATGCAAGGGTAAAATCCTAGGTTGATTCATGTTAAGGGTTTTTCGTGAGGGTTTTAAGGTTTGGTTTTAATGTTGATTTTCTTTTATGATTTTATATTTGTTTCTTTAATCCTTATTCTCATGTAATTTTGTTTTTATGTTGTCTATTCTGATTGGTAATTAAGTGGTTGCTGCTTTAAATTAGACTCAATACTATTTGAGAGAATTTGAGCGATTGTTTTATTATATTCTGAAAAGGGGTTTAAACGGTCTATAATAATAGTTGTAGATTTGATTGAATTCAATTTTTTAAAATAATTGTCTATAATGATTGTAGAAGAAGATATCACATACATATTCCGTAATATAACCCTCCCAAAAGGTTTATCATATTCACAAACTCTTTGAACACACATAACAATCTTATGGGCAAATTGGCAACTAGCGCAAATAAAATCACGAGTCATACATTACTTTTTTTGTTATCTCTAAATTTCTGAGAATATTTGGTTGCATCAGCAGCTTTTCAAATATGTGCTCAAATATTTCTAGGAACCTCCCAACTATCAAGCTTTGAGAAAACTGGATTTGGTTATTCAACATGTTAATGCATGGAAGTAATATTCCTATAAGCCTTTTCGATTGAAAATTGACCATTATTTCAAAGGTCCAATCAGGAAAGTCAATATTATGAAGAAAAGAGGAATGCAAATCTTATTAAAAAATATAATCAGAAAAGTAGTTGTTAATAACCGCATAACTCCATTGACAACCGAGAGTCCATATGTATAGGGAGTTTCAAAATATTTAGACTCAAAAAAGCAATTTAAGAAAGAGACTGAGGATATAAGAACTAATTTCAGATGTGAGTACACCTTGCCGAAGTTTAAAATATATTATAAGGAGTCTAGCATTAACTGTGAAGTCACTACATCCTAGACATTTGGGCATAACGACCTAAGTGAAAGAAGAAACACAACCATACTCAATATTATAGGTGTTCAAAAAAACCAAAAATTGAACCAAATTGTATAACTGAAATGAACCACATTGTTTTTTAACTGAACTGATTTATAAAATTTGAGAACCAAACTGTTTTCGAACTGATTTTTTAAAATTAGAATCAAACCAAACCGATATGCAGTTCAAAAAAACTAAACTGAACCGGTTTTCAATTCAAAAAAATTGAACTGAACCGGTTTTTGGTTCAAAAAAACTTGAATTGAATTTGTTTTTTAAAACTAATTAGGGATAATTGTGTAAAATTTGGCCAATAGGAACAAAAAAAACTAAGTTAAAATCAGTTTGATTCAATTCATAGTAATAAATCGGTTCATCGATTATAAAGTAGTTCAATTCAATTTTTTGAACTGAAAATCGGTTCGATTTAGTATTTGTCCAACTAAAAATCGATTGATTCAATTTTCAAATAGTTCTAATTCAGAACTGAACTTTGCTCACACCTACTTAATATGACAAAGAACATTGGGAAGTGTTGGAAGCTACTTAAGTGTTTTTGGAGATAAATAATGACTAGTACATAAGAGCAAACAAGCTACATAGTTGTATTGAATTGATATTCAACTAAAAAATTACAAAAGTTTCTAAAAGAGGTGTGGCAAGGAAGATACCATACATGAAACATATACGAGTATTTGGACCTCTATGATATAAGTATGTTTCAAATGAGAATAGCAGGGAATTGGAGCACAAAAGTGAACATATGATTATTTTAGAGTACCACTTAACAACTTATAAGCTCCCTTATTTATTTTGATATGTCTATATTTTGAAAATTCACTTATAATTTATAGTGACCAAAATGAAATAGAAAAATTTAAACGAGTGATGAAATTAGAAGATTATATGATCGACCTATGACATTTGACATACTTTATTTGTTGGAATTTTTAAAAATTGAAAAAGGAATGATTATACATTAAAGGAAATACAGAAACAAATTGTTGAAAAGGTTCAACATTTTGAAGTATCCTCAAGGGACTCCAACGAAAGCTAAGCTTTGATTGGTGAAAGATGAAACACTAAAAACCTAATAAAAACACTATGTACAAGCAACTGATAGGCTCATTTAGGTATGCTTATTGTAGCATATCTAACATCAATCATTGTTGGAATAATGAATAGGTTTATGGAGGATCATAGGCCTTCATACCTTGTGGTTAGCAGAAGAATTTTGAGATATATGAAAGGAACATATGATTTTAGTATCCTATTTCTAAAGTTGAAAGGTCAAGTGAAGAAGATATAATTGAATATTCTTATTCAGATTGATGTGAGGGTAGAATTAATGGGGGAAGCACTATGAGCTATGAATTTAAAGTTTATGGAGCACCAATTTCTTGCTCTTAAAAGAAACAAGTTGTGGCAGTCCTTTTCTCTTGTGAAGCCAAATACAATGCTACTTCTCATGTAGATTGTCAAGCTACATGGCTTCAATCTTCTTTGAATGAAGTGCAATCAAGATCAAGAGGTTTAATGGAATCAATAGTGGACATCAAATCAACTTGGCAGCAAAGCCTATAGCTCATTGGAGGAGCAAAAACATTGAAACAAAGTACCATTTCCTTTGTGATAAAGTTAACAAAAGAACAATATAAGTGAATTTGTGTAGATCAAAAGATCAGTTAGCTAACATCATGATCAAACCATTGATGATTGAAAAGTTTAATGAGAATGAGAAGATTATTATGAATTAAAGAGGAGAAAAATCAAGCCTTTGACGATCAATTGTAGTTTCATTGGAGGATAAAGTGAATTAAAGATGTGTATTTAGTAGAATTCAATTTTTCTTATTGTATTTAGTCCCAATTGTGCAATTTATTTTTAATTAATATTCAATAATATCAATACATATTCATATTCCTTTTGAATTTTTCAAGGGGATGCGAGTGCCAAATTGTTCTTAGTTCCAACAACTCAAATTTCTAATAGAGTAATTTGTCAATGCAAGTCTTAATAATGCATTGTGTGAAAGGGTTTTAATGAATGACGATGATGATTTAATATTTGGTATACATTTAAATTGAGATATTTTTTTAGTTCTTGACTTAGACTATTAGACATTTTGCACAACATTTAATTTGTTTGGAATAGAGATGATTATTTAATACTAGGGATAGTAGAAGTAATTGTATGATTGGTTTGGGGGGATATAATATTTTAAAAAGAGTGTGTTTAACTGAAAATTTAAGAGCGCTATGGAGAAAAACAAAATCTCATTAAATGTTATTTTTACTCTTCTTCTATTTTAGTGGAGGTTAAAAAAAAAGTTAATATACATTAAAAATCATTTAAAATTCTTAGTTTCCTTTAAATTAAATATAAAATTATTAAAAATTTATTTATTTTAATCTTTCAAACAAAACATATATGTACTTTATCTTCCTTCCTTTTATTAAAACTAATTTCATATTGAATCAAACAAACTTCCTTATAATAGTTTTATATTATAAAATTATTTTAGTAATACTTTTTGCTTTTAAATAAAAAGTTATTGTTTAATCATTTGTTACTATATGTCAAGTTGTCATAAAAAATAACTTTTACTATTTTTATTCTATATAATAATTATAAATAAACAGAAACTTATTTATTTAAAAACAGAAATAAATAAACTGTAGATAATTTTGTTTCAAATCATTAATAAAGATTACAGATTCAATGTCCGTTAATACCATTAGAAAGAGTGAACTTTACATCATTCTTCCTTAAGTTACGACATCAATTTTTCACTTTAATTTTTTTTAATGAAAAACAAAATAATGTAAAAAAAAAAAAACGAAATTGCCGCTATTGGATACGGACCAAAAACAGATTATTTTCATCACGTTAGAAATATATATATTTAATTTGAATTACCAGTAAAAACAATATTTAATTAGAATTTGATGTAATAAACACAGTCGCATCGGAGTACTGCATTTCCTCACTGAATATTTAAATTGATTGTTAAGTGGTTCATGGTCTAATCCATATTCCATGAATCACCGACGAAGACTTTAGAACGATCAGAACCGTGTATAGCTACCGGTGGTTAGTTACGGTGGCGGTTTCGTTGTTTGTTTCTAGTGCGAAACCGTTTTGGTGATTTATGTGAAGATTCGACTGGATCCAGAATTTCGAGGTTGATTATTCGATGGCGTATAGAAGGAGACAGTATGGAACTTCAAAGTCTTCTCCTGCGATTTTCGAAGACGAATCAATTCGAAACCCTAATCCAATTTCACCTTCTTTTTCTTCGACTAATGAAGGCGTTGACGTTTCTTCTTCGTCTTCGCTTGCTGCTAAAGCTATCAGAGCTTCTTCCGCGCGTCGCGATTCTTCTCTCTCTTCTCTTTATGGTCACTCCAATCTCTCCTCTCCTCGTTCTCAACCTACTCCTACTGCTCCTCCCTCATCCAAGGTTTATCTCACTCTTTCTCTCTGATTTTTTTGCTGCTTTTGTTTAATGTGGATATTCAATAGGTTTAAGTTTAATAATGCTAATTAGAGTGTATTGTTGATGATTATTCTTGTTGTTGATATATGATATACTATTTTTTTAAGATAGAAGGATAATTAGATACATGAGTAGAAGATTTAGAAATTCTTATAAAAGGTGAAGACATAAAGGGGAAAAGAGATAGAGAAATTAATAGAAATTCTTCGGTTTGAAAAAGCTCCCTTGTTCCTCTGCGTATGTGTCAAAGAAACTCCCTTGAAAAATTCGAAATCTAATTATGGAAAACTAATTGGCAGAAACTGCTTTAACAGATTCAGCACAATGCTAGTTAAAGGGTCAGAGCTTTTAGTGTAGATTATCTTGGAGATTGTTGTTCATGCCACACTGTTGCCTGCGCCGCAAGGTCAAGTGGCACAGGGCAATAGAAGCCCTTTTGCGCAAGGTTCGTTTTGTCCTGTGTTGCATACGAAATGCCGAAATGGTATATATGGGCAATTCAAAATGACATCAACTTCAAGGAAATTAGTGAAAACATAGTGTATATAGGTCTAGTTTGGATTTAGCTTACATTGTATATGAGAGCATGATAGCATCTCAACTGAAATAAAGTCTTACTCTCTTACTAAATTACGAATAAGTTCCTATAAGTTTGAAGATGCTCCTGAAGTTAGGAGAGCCAGCTTTTGTAGAATTTAAGGTGTAGATTTTGATTTAAACTTATGAAATATTAGTTACAACCTTTCTCTTGCTAGAAATTGCTTATATTGAAAAGTTTATTTGAACCAGCTCATAAACTCTATCACCTCCAAATGCTTAGAAGACCTTCATATCAGCAATGTCTGGCATTTAGGATCAGTTTGTGTGTGTGTGTCAATTTCTCTGAGGACTCCTTACTTCATCTTTTATGTTCAATTTTCTTGTTGGATGAATTCATTTGTTGATATTACCCTTAGCAAAGATGCTGAAGCTTGTTCTTTCAATTGTTGATGTCCATAGTTTCAAATTTGTTGTAATACGAAATTAGATGAGATATCTGCAACATCTATTTGTTACAATTATGCACATGTAACCTTAAGCTAACATATACTTACTTTTCTATCTGTTTTCTTCAATTTGTATTCTTTACACACTGCCAAATGCAATCATTCTATTGTTTCAAAATTTTAGGCTGATTTTGCTAAACATTATACGGTGTTTGTAAATATGCTAATATAGGATTCAAGAGCATATGAATATACATCGATGAAGAGATTGGATGAATCCAAAAATGGATTTTGGGGTGTTCTAGCCAGAAAAGCAAAATCAATTATTGAGGATGACAGTTTAACCAAGCAATCTGAAATACCTGGGACAACACGGTCACAATTTCCTGATGTAACATCTAGGGGCAAGGTGAGTTTATAGTTATATCTCTTAAGTCCTCAGCTAGGATGCTGCTTTGAAAATTGTATGTTATTTGTAGGAAAGAAGTTGAGTTTTCGATAAGATTTCATTGATCTGTAGCTTTATCTTTTACAGCAAAAATGTTTTGGTAGGCTGATTTGGGTTAGTCGGTGTAAATAATCATGTAATAGTTTTTTTTTAAAATTTTTTTGTTGCTTACAAAATGTAGCATTGCATTTTAAAAGAGATGGAGATTTTGTACCGACAAAATTTGAATTATAATGGTCAAAGGATAGTCCACTAGAGTATCTGCACTTTATCTTACTATTTATGTATTTTTTTAATGGAAATAGAATATTGAATGTCAATTAAAAAGAAAGAAAGAGAAGTATAAATAAGAGGAGGGGATAAGGAATCCTACATAGCACATCAGAGTACAAAGAAAAAATGCAGCAAAGCTGGTATCAGTTTAAATGACTATTAGCAGAACACCAAATAGGGGCCATATACACCACCATATGCACTTAACTGGTTATTCATTATTTTTTAACCGTAAAATTGGATGCTGTTGTCATTCTCTGTGTAGGTCCAAAATTCGAATCATATAGAGGAGGGCAATCTCAAAAGGGACAGTCCGACAATTTCAAAGGGATTAAATGCAATCACGTCGTCTCTTACTCATATTGGTGGCACCATTGGTAAATCTTTGGAGGTGAGATTTGATACAAACAATTTTGCTAATCTTTAGATCTATATTTTCATTCTCTTAATTGTGGTTGGATCAAGGATGGAATATGCATCTTATTTCTACTTGGGAAATTTTACGTATGCATTTACCTTTTGGAATAGACAAGGATGGGAATGTGTAATAGTAGGTTGTGGATTTTAATCTTTTAACTTCAAGTGTAACTACATATTCTCCTCCCCCACTTCCATAAGGATATTTGTTGTGATTTTATTATACCATGCAATTTGTGTTTGCAGGGAGGTTTTACAATTGTTGAAAATCGGACTTCAGATATCATTCAGGAAACCCGTAAACATATCAGGAAAAAGCCTGGAAACTTTATAGGACAAAACCAGGAAACAAACCATTCTACTATGTTGCAAGAACCCCAGTTGCGGACCCAGATGTCGCCAATGCAAACAGACCAAGACCTTCAGCTGAAAGCATCTCGCGACGTAAGGTGGCAACTGTGTATCACTTTTTAATGTGGTAAAAAGTACTTGTGTGGTTAAGTACTGTAGCATCATGTAGCATCAAAAGTTCAACATTCTTGCTCTATTTGTTTTTACAATCTTATTTCCCTCATATTTTTTCTTGTGTTTTTACTAAAATATACTGTATTCTTGTATTGGTTGTGTTTTAAATATCTCGTGTTGTCAGATTCAGCCAATCCAAGAATTGTGATATGATTAAAGTTAGAAAAATTTGAGTGTGTTTGTCTATACAAATGGACACGATAAAGAGATTATCATCTCACGTCAAAGTCAAAAACATAAGTTCCTCTCAAAATACTCATTTATAGAAGATTGTGTTTGTGTGTGCACACTTATATGAAAATACAGACATCTTTTCACCTTCTAATCACTAGTTCCGTCTCATAAAATTATGTTGTGAACCTAGAAATTTTGTATATATTTTTGACTTATGGACATAAGGCCTGAAGCAAGAGTGATGCTAAACTAATATTTTGGTGTTAGTTTTCAGTTTGTCTCAAGTCAGTCTTACTCGTGCCTTTACTGCTCTTATATAGCATGTTTTGGATTTTATTTTTGAGGACATGTTTTGGATAATTTAAATAGTACATAATTATGTTTCTTCATTTTCTTTTTTTTTTTAATGGGTTTTCTTAAGGTAAAGGACTGCCATTAATATTCTTGATTTTATATATCCTTCCCTTCCCTCTCTACCCAAAGAAAAAATTTTGTTTCTAGTAAGTTTGTTTCGTTATCAGAAGATATAAATGTCTACAATAATATTGGTCACAGCATTATTTGCCATTTGGTTCTGTTGCAGGTTGCAATGGCAATGGCTGCCAAAGCAAAACTGCTTCTTCGGGAGTTGAAGACTGTCAAGGCTGATCTGGCGTTTGCAAAGGATCGATGTGCTCAACTAGAGGAGGAAAATAAAATCCTCCGTGTAAATCGCGAAAGGGGAGGTAGCCAAGATGATGATGATTTGGTATGTATTTTTTTTTTGTTGACTTAGTTTTTTTAGTTTCATTGTGTCTCTTGTTTTTCAGTGACATAGAAATAGAAGGTTATCACGTCATTCATTTAACATACTTTATACACACCTTTTGCCTTTGCAAGTGCGTTGGTCAAACTATTTCTATATTTGAATTTTGAAAAGAGAACTGACGTTGGAGCTTGGACATGAGTTGGTCTAACTATTTCTAAACTTGAGTTTTGCTCTGCCTAATTTGTATAAAAGCAAAAATAGTGTACTGTGCAAAGGTGGGGTGAAGGGAACATCGTATGCCGTGATACCCTAAAGTTCATGATATTTTTCCATATATCCTGAAGTTCTGTGTATGTACAAGTGCTGTATAAGCTACTCTATAAACTATTATCTCGAGCTTATGAAAATAAGAAGAAAACAACTTATGAATATATCATAAACTATTTGTATGCATAAATAGTGTCATAAAATAAGCTCTTTCAAATGATCCCTTAATCTAAAATTCCTTTTGCATGTTCTCAAGGTAAATATCATATGATTCTACTGTTGGATTAGTTAAACACCATTGTTATATGAAGTAAGTTTCCAAAAGACTCGAGTCTTTTGATTCTTTTATACGTTATCCCTCATTGTTTGTACTTTCTTTTTTCTCAACTCTAATTTCTATTAAAAGAAAACACTTTTACTACTCTCCCCACTCACCCTTTGAAGACAAAAAGAAGAACCTAACCATACCCAAATTTAGAATTATCAAATTTGAGTTTTTCCCAGATCTGGTCCATAATTCAGTCTTGAGTCAATTGATTTGGTTATTCAGGTTTTAACTTAAGTTATGGCCTTGTTGAAATTGCGCTCTGACTATGCTCATTTCACCAAAAATTTCTGTATTTTAATGATAGCATTTCCGTTTCAGGTACGGCTTCAACTTGAAACTCTTCTAGCTGAGAAAGCTCGCTTGGCCCATGAGAACTCAGTTTATGCCCGTGAGAATCGCTTTCTGAGGGAGGTTGTTGAATATCATCAGCTTACAATGCAGGATGTTGTCTACTTAGATGAGAACAACGAAGAAGTCTCTGAAGTTGATCCTCTTAACCTATCCCCAGTGTCTATTATGTCCTTAGATTCTATTACTCCACCTACAACGTCCCTATCATTGCCTTCAGAAGCCAACGCTGGTGTGGTTTCAGAGTTAACAAGAAGCATTTCATGTCCAACATCTGGGAAGAATGTAGAGATTTCTGAGGTGATTATAAAGGATTCAACGAGTTCTGAAGTAAGAAGTATCTCTTCTATCGCTGGAAAGGATGCAAAATGACATGTAAAACTTCTACTACATTCGCGACGGGATGCACCGTTTTTGATGTCTTTGTGATCTGTTATTTATATATGTTGCTCGTTTTATACATCATGGGTGACATAAGCTTGATGTAGTTTTGTACCTTATATTGTGTAACTTAAGTGTTTTTTTTTGGTTATAACACCTGCATATATATAACCTACATTGTTTATTTTCTGTATAGCAAGCAATATTTGCCAAGAGCCAAAAAAATGATTCTGTATATCAAGTACTGTTTTTTCACAAGTTCAGCTTATCATTTTCGTGTGTGCATTATGGTGGATGCATAATTCTTTATGTAAGGTAAAGTGTAACGTGAGTAGACAGTAGACTATCTCCATAAGTATTTGTTAACAGGGCAAATTGCTAAAAGATGCACAATTTAGTGACAGTGATAGAGTATCAATATTCGTTTATTTCAATTCACACTGTTTTTGTGATCACGAGTGTAGATATTGAGATCTTTCTTCTTTTGTGGAATTAACTACTAAACTTGTGTGAGTTACGGTTGGTATTCCTTTGTACATCTAACAGCTTCCTGTTAATTCATCATTTCTTAACGGGATGCCATTTTGTTCTGAACTTGTTTTTGAAATGGAAATGGTGTATTTATTTTAATTTAATTTAAATTGTTTCTTGATTTTAATCTACTAAAGTTCAACGGTATATTTACTTGATGCAAATTATTAAACATTTATAAGTTTGATCAATCATAAATTGGGATTGGAATAGGTTGGATTATGTCAGATTTTGAAAAGTCTGTTGAATCTAACCTACAATTAATTTTTTAGGCCTAAGTCTGGCCTACGGCCTATCATAGTTTTTTTTCTTCAAATTGACCTAACTTTTTTAAATGTTTGGCCTGATTTGAAAACCTATTTAAAAATTTTATTAATATTAAAATATTTAAATTTTATATTTTACATATATATATATATATATATATTAAACAAAAAATTACTTTTCTAACAAAATGATCTTTAAAAATTTTGAAACAACACACCATTTAAATCTTAATAAATGATTTTTTTTTTTTAAAAAAATATTTTTTTTTCCTAAAACAAATGCATCCATGATTATCTCTCAAACAGATATGGAACAACTACTGAGTGATTGTCCAATTGAACGATTACCGAATATGGAACGATTATTGAATATAGAATCGCTACCGAATATGGAACGACTACTGAGTGATTGTCTAATTGATTGACTTTGAGTGATTGTCTAATTGATTGATTTTAAAATAAGAAATAATATTATTACAGTTTGTCAGATCTTATATGTATTTTTCTAACTCTTAACCTGACTTATTTAAATAAATATGTTTTAAAAATAACATGAATCTATTTATTAAATAGACCATGTTAGGGCAGACTACAAGTAGACCATACCACACATCACTACGCATGTCCTAACCTATTCCCATTCTTAATCCTAAATTACTTTTTATGTGATTTTTAAGGTAAATAACTAATATTAATATATATATATATATTAATATTATACTTCAAGCATGTGGCACTGTTGCTGCATGACATAGATAAGTGAAATCCAGCCTAAAACAAATATAAGTGAAATCCATATGTACTTTCAAAGTTTAATTATAAATTGAGTAATTGACCTTCCATGATTAAATTTTTTATCAAGGTAACCAACCTGCAACAGGTTTAAATTTCTTTCCTATTTAGGGTGTGGAAGAACCCACTTGGTGGCAGATAGTTGGTTGTGGAATTGACTAGATTCCAACATGCCATTAAATCACATTTGCAATTACAAGTTATTTCAACCTCTAAAAATTTAAATGCACTTGCTTCTTTTAATCCATATTTAGTTTACAATATTTTTACCTTTTTCCCCCTTCAAGTTTCGTAGAGACGTTGTCCTATATCTTAAAATTAAAAAAAAAAGTTATATTTGGTACGTAATAATTTTGTAATTACTAAGTATTGATAATAAAATGCATTCCCCAAAACAAAAATAAAATAGTTAAAAACTCCCAATACCTGTACAAAATTTGAAATGTAAATACTTTAAATATTTTCTTTACACTGAATTTTATATTATTTCTGTATTTCCTTTATAGAATTTTAAAATCAATAGTATTTTTTTTGGTCCTTAAATCATTAGTATTTTTATAAATATGGATAAAAAAAAAAAGAAAGTCTATATTAGTACATCCTTTTTTTTGGGGTCAAAAAATATATAACTCATTCCTTGTCAGAAAATCATTTCTTCACCAAAAACAATTCATATCTATAGACAGAAAAATATCTAAATAAATTCTATAATAATTAAGTAAATTAGGGGTTTAATTTGAACACAACAAAATACTAAAAAACTGCAGAAGAGTGTGTGCATGCACTAGCATCATCACTGTGTCTTTTTTTCTTCTTCTCAATTGGTTAATCTCTCTCTCCCTCTCTCTCCCCCCTTATTTCCATTATTTCCCTTTCAAAACCAAAAAATTCTGAAAAAAAAAAAAATATTTCTATTACCTTCTTCCATTAATCTCAGACACCAAACTTGTTCATTGTGAAAAATCTCAAGATTTTATCACCAACCCATCTCAGCAAATCAACTAGTTTCATCAAAGATCTGATTTTTATTTTTCTTGAAGTGAAGTTTCTGCCATTTTTTCTTTCATCATTTTTGGGTTCAGAAGCAGCAGCACGACACAATGTTGAACAATTCATGGCAATTTAGTGCTGTGTAAGCTATAAAGTTTCCATCTTTTTTCTCTGACTGTTGAATTCTACCCTCTCTTTGTGATAGATTCTCATTAGGTTTTGTTTAATTTTGACGTATCTTAATGAGGGTTGCAACAATTTTCCGTGCAATTCTGACAGTGCCATTGTTTCTTTCTATTCAAATTTCAATTGCTGAACTTCCATTTGATGGTAGTATCTCATCAAGAACCCTTGATGCAATTCTTCAAGATTATGCCTTTAAGTCATTTTTTAGGCCTAAAACTGGTGTACCCTATGATGCTAAATTGCCCAATAACCTAATAGGTGTTAAAGTTTCAGCAATGAGGCTTAGAAGTGGTAGTTTAAGAACAAGAGGTGTTCAAACCTACAAAGAATTTCAGATCCCAATGGGGGTTGTTGAACAGCCTTATGTTCAAAGGCTTGTTTTGGTTTATCATAATTTAGGTAATTGGTCTGAAATTTTTTACCCTTTACCTGGTTACACATATTTGGCTCCTGTTTTAGGTCTATTATCATATAGTGGTGTTGATTTGTCTGCTGATGAGTTGCCAGAATTGGATATAAGAGCTTCTGATAAACCAATTTTGATAAAGTTTTCTGATGTCAAACCAGCACCATTTGGATCAGTTCCTAAGTGTGTGTATTTTGATGTACATGGTTCAGTTCAGTTTGATATTCTACTACATGATTATGTTTGTTCAACAGTTCAACAAGGACACTTTTCGATTGTTGTCGAGTCTAATGCACCGTCTCCGGCACCAACACCTATTGCTGTTGCTGCTGCTATTGGTGAAGGTAGTGAGAAGAAAAACTACAAGGTGTGGATAATTGTTGCATCTTTGATTGGTGGATGCATGTTGTTGATTCTGTTGAGTTTATTGGTTGTGAGAATGAGAAGGATAAAAAATGGGTTGAAGATACAGGAATTGGAATGGGGTGCAGATAGCAATGAAATCTTGCAGATGACATCTGTTGGTGGAACTAAAGCACCATTAGCAATTGGAACTCGTACAAGACCAACCATAGAAAATGACTACATTCCTTAGATTTTGATTTGAAGAGGGGTTTTGTTGAACTAATATTTTTTTTTCTTGCTTGTGACATTATAATTTTTCTGTTCATAATGTAAACTATATAAAATGTTTCCTATGTGTATTTTTCAGAGATTTAGTTTACTTGGTTTTCAATTGGTGTGATTTATTTGAATTACATTGGATATTCTGCTTACAACATATAACCAACAAAAATAGTTCTATAGAACAGTTGTCCGTATCCTTTATCTTTGGCTATTTGTGGACTCAGAAGTTGATCAGATTCTCTGTACTCAGCAGTTTCTGTTTTCTTAGATTGCAGGAATCCCTTAAAATCATCCATGTACTAACAATGTATTATATAATAAGGCTAGATTTAAGATAATCAACTAAAAAATTGTATACCGATAGACTAATAGTTGGTTACCGTCCTAATGACGCTATTTCGACACCACAACCACTATTCTCATGATGCATTGGTTTAACTGTTCATCGTTTTGCGTTGTGTCTCACCTCCTATGTTATTGTTGCAATATCATGTGCCAATCATTTTCTCTTATTTCGAGTTTCTAATAACCCTTCCTTTGTTTTAATGAAATTCACTATGACTGTCATGCTTCGGCCAACCGGCCATCAAACCAGCAATATAGTCAAGTGTCCTGCCTCGAAACCGAACCGTCTCCCTATAATTTTGCTATTTTTGTATTGATACACAAACACATTACCTCATAAGTCATATTAAGTATTAACATGTTACACAATGTTTGTCTCTCCATGACGGAATTTTACTGTGTATGGGCTCATCTACCCTGGCCTATTTATGTCCAATACAGTTTGACATGGTTTTGAATAATGATGACAGGAAAATCATAAAGGGAAACAAGTCTTCATTCTTATGTTGTACTACATATTGATTGTAAATACATGAAAATCAATTTAGGTCCATTTGAATTGGCTTGTTAACAGCTTATTTAGATTCATTTATCACTTGTGATAATATCTTTGAATTATTATGATATATTTATAAGTTATTTTTTATTTATTTCAACGTACTCTTCATAATAGAGCTTAAATTTAAATTTTGTATGAAAACAGGTTAGTTGCATTTTCTCTTTGATTAAATATAAATAAATAGCTTAATTTTGTGGCACTTTATAAATAAGTAATTTAAGCATAATACTTATAGGATAAATTCTTATCTAATAAAACACGTGATTAAAACCTAGCCATCTCTCTCTCAACCTTGGCTCTAGTCATCTCTTTCTTCTTCCTTATCCATCAAATGAGGTGATTTAAAGTGATTCATAAATAAAAGGGTTGGGTCTAGAGAAGTTATCCAAATATTCAACAACTATATATGATATATATTTAAGGTGCTATTGCAAGAGATATTTGAAACAGGTTGAACATGGTCAAGATTAAAGGTTGTTATGTTCAAAATTACTTCAATATTGAAGACTTTATATGACTAAGATTCAAGACTAAAGGTTGATATAGTCAAAATTAGTTCAAAGATGATAGACAATTATCCAATTGTTAGTTAAATAAAAACCAAGCTTAAATTTAGATGCAACAATTATTGTAGTTGTCAAAAGTACTCAATATTAAGTTAAGTGTCCTGTTTTTTCATTAATTACTTTTAAAAAAAAAAATCTTTTTTATGTTCTTTACTTGAAGGTGGCATGTCTAGATCTTTTGAGATCTTCACTCTCAAGTCAACAATTGTGGTATGTTCAAAATTTCTTGATGCTTCAATAGCCTCTACAGATCTTGTTACTCCCTTAAAACCATCATCTCCTTATATGTTGTTGTTTGAGAAGCACTTGAATCAATAGTTTATTGTGCACAACCATTTAACCAAGTCCTTCCAAGGTCTTAGAACATTTGGATAGTTCTATTCAAGAAATTTCATCTATGTCACGCTCCCTCCTACCAGTTAACATAATTGTCCCCTTGTACATTTTGGTATTGGAATTGAATAATAATTTCATGTGCATGTGTGAGATTAATTAGGTATTGGTATTGGTATTGACCACAATGGCATAATATTAAATGTCAATTGTTAGGGAAATTTCCAAAATATATTTGGATTTTTCTAATAGATATATTAATGTAGCAAAATTAAATAATTGAATGTATCACTTGGTCAAATAGTTGCAATGATTGAGTTTAATTCAAACCAATGCATTTATTAAGTTATCAAAAGTTGCAACCTTTCACAAAAGTTGTTTTCTTTCACCAATTGGTATGAATTGAAGAGTTGTTTTCTCTCACCAATTGGTATGAGTTGAAAAGTTATTTTCTTTCACCAATTGGTATGAGTATTTCTATAAATAGAGATATTTTAGAGGCAGAAAGAACAGAAGAAAAACAAGACAAAATTTCTGTTACATGAGTCAAATTTCGGTCAAAAATATTTCTAAGTCATTTCTTCTTTTCTCTAGTGCACGAGAGTAAATGAAAGAACTTTATTCCGTAAAATACCATTGATCGATATGCTTGATGTGAATGTGCAATTCACTTCAAGGATTCCAAAGTATCCTGAAGGGGATTCGCCGGCTAACCCGTTTGCATCCAGTATATATAGATTGGTGGAGGCGAATCGAACCTAAAGCTTAGTGTGATACACACGCTTTGGAATTTATTTGTACAACATTCATCATTACCAATTTCGTCATTTTCTTACTCAAGATTTGCAGCATACTCCTAACAAAAGATCCAACAATCTACACACAAACCAAATTGTATTACACTACCATCCAATATTATATAGACTACCAAATTGAGTAAACAAAATTTTCTAGCAAATATAGTATCTTTTTTCAAGAAAATCATTCTAGAATTTAGCATCATAATAATCATAAAAGTAGAAAGTTACTTATTGAGAATCAAAATACTATATCTACCTTTTACTTTTTATATGTAATTATTCAGTCGTTTCTCTTTTATCTAAATTATAGATTTTTTCAGCCATATAAATTTTTATGATATGTGTTTTTATTCTTCAGATCCATTTTTTTGTTTCAATTTCATTTTAAGTTGTCGAGATTCTCTATCATATGACATTTTCATGCTCTCCTCCCAACATTTTAGGTTTATCTTCATGTTGTGGTCATTACAACCTTCAAAATGTCTGATTGTGCAACTGCTGGAGAGGATCCAAGTCCCTTTTCGTAAATACTGTGTCTAATAGTGTTGTGATAAAATTTGCCTTCATTTCTAAAAACTCAAACTTTAATTAACCCTAAAATGTGATTGAGGAGTCAAGGTAAAATGCAATTAGGTCAAGTCACATTCCACATAAGCTTCCTCCACATTGAAAAAGGGAAACAACATCAACTTTTTATGTTATGAAAATTTGATTGGATTGAAAGACTCTCATGCCAAAACTTCCACTTTGTATGATGTCATTTAGAGGAAGCTAGTGTTGTTGAAGGTGTCTCTTTTTGTTTGGTATTTACTCTATAATGGATTTCCCACAAAGTATAATCTCATCAAGCATAGTGTGGTCGATTAATTAGAATCTCCTATTTGCTTTGTCCGTTCTTCAGAAATATTTGGTGGCCAATGTTGAATTGGTTGAGAGTTAGTTGTGTAATGCCTAATCAAGTTGTTGATCATGTGCATTCTTTTGGTGACTTTTTGGTGAGGAACAAGGGCTTTTGTGAGAAATTATGGTTTTTGTTTGATGACAAGTGTTTGGCTTATTTGAAAAATTAGAAATTCTCAGGTTTTTAATCAATAAGAAATTGTCATCCTCAACATTCTTGAATCTATTAAATTATAGTCTTTGTGGTCAAAGTCGGTCCAATATATGTGAAGATCTAAAGCGAAATTTTTAAATTTTTACTTACATCATTAAATTAATATAACTAATTTTAT
The DNA here is from genome assembly GCA_037974875.1 of Cicer bijugum. Lineage (NCBI taxonomy): Eukaryota > Viridiplantae > Streptophyta > Magnoliopsida > Fabales > Fabaceae > Cicer > Cicer bijugum. The sequence continues at coordinate 6,708,111 of JBBPBT010000811.1, read as the reverse complement.
GTAATATTTAATTTTTAATTAATTTAATATTGTTGAGGCAATAATAGATTTAAAAAAAAGTATATATTTTAATTTTAAAAATATTAAAATTTAATACTTTTTATTAAGTAATTTTGTGTGTTGTTTCAGTAATCTTACTTGATATTGATCTTGCTTGTGTAATTTAAAACAAAGTTCAAAAGATTCAATTTTAAGTTTCATTAATAGTAGATTAATCGAGTCTTTCGGAACCAACACATATTTTTATTTTATAGCTCAATCAATAGTGATCAATGTAGATTTTTATTTAATTCATGTCAAATTATATACGTCTCCGATATGATATGTGTCCACATTGATCCTATAAGAATTTTTAGTATCATTACAAACTTGTGAAAAGTAATACAACAAAACTTGGTAGAATGTTCATGTCTCTCATAATTGTGACCTAGCTTATTTGATCCACACATTCATGTCACTTATTGAACATCCACAATACCATTCATTTATATGTATTTCATTTTGTGCAAGCATATTGTAACTTCTAAGAATCCTATGCTCCTTCTAAGTTATAGTATGCTCTATTATATGGTTTGATATAATTGATTTAGTTGTACTTGCACGTGATACTATAATCATGCCATCGATATATTGTTGAAACTTCTTTCACAACAATATTAAAATAAGGAAATAAAGCAAAATAAAATATTTTTCTATTTATGTCTTCTTGTGAGTTCACTTTAATTCTTGCAGTAGGTGACAAAGATATAGGAATCAAGCCTTCTAAGGAATCTAACACGATCACACGAGTAATTGATCCTATCACAAAACACAGTGTGTTTTTTAATAAAGAAAGGTAAAGAATATTTGATTTTACCACTTTTGGCACACGAATATTTTAAGAATGGGAGGAAATAATCATTTAAATAAAAAAATTGGGACGGAATAGCTCTACGTATGAATCTACTAGTAGCATTAAATTCATCCAACCTATTATTATATCTAACTGAACGAATTAGACTTCACAATACAACCAATCAGTGTTCGAATTTTAATTAAAAAATATATTTATATTCAATATCTGATATTCAAAGTCAACTCAAGACAAAAAAAAACTTAAAAGGTAAATTTTATGATGAGACTTTTTATAATTTATAATAGTATTTTAATAAAATTATTATTAAAATTTTATGAAAAATTATTTTTAAGACATGTTATAGTAAAAAATTTATTTTTAAGACATGTTATAGTAAAAAAATTATTTTTAAGACATGTTATAGTAAAAAAATTATTTTTT
>JBBPBT010000811.1:6691605-6705694 GCA_037974875.1 Cicer bijugum | reverse complement strand
AAATTAAGTCTCGTGGAAGGATTAGACTCTCACAATATAATTAATTTTAGTTTAAATTTTTATTGAGAGAGATATTAACGTTTAATATTCAATACATTTCAAATAAAATTACTTTTAATAAAGCTATGAAAACAAAAAACATCTCAATACAAGATTAATATTTTTTAATAAAAAAAATATATTATTAAAATATAACTGTGAGATTCGTAATTGCCAGAGCAGTATAAAAGACAATTTTAGTATTTATTACTTGATTTTAAATTTTAATCGAATCAATTTTTATACTCTAATCCAATCAAATTTGATTATTGTAAATTTAAGAAATACATGAACAAATAAAAACAAAACCAAACTGATCATTAAAGGTGACAAAAAAATGGAACTGAAATTGAAGAGTGAAATGGAATAAACCAAATTTAAACTAAATTGGTTGATGAAATTAAAAACTATTTTAAAATCAATATTTAATTTGAATCTGTTGACAGAGGCCCCTGGTTATCTCATTATTATTTTTGAAATGTTCCGCCAAATCAACAACAATCTTCTACACTCAATCATTTATCCGAGTAGACCTTAGGATGTGTATAAATAAATATGTCGCTAATTTTACCCTAAAGTGTGAGGATTTGTGGGGGGTATTTTTTCCTTAAGATCATTACGAGTTAAGACAGTTACTGTAAATATCTTGTATTTTTAGAATATGGATTTTTAAATTCTAATTCTATTACATTAGTATGCACTATTGCACAGCTAACTCATTTGCTGAAGCATCTTCATTTTAGGGTTTCGCGCGACACTTCTCTCTTTCTGCGATCCTCCGTCTCTCTCTCTCTCTCTCTTCACATTCAGGTTTTCACTTTCCTTTTCAGATTTTATGTATAACAATTCTGCATTTCTGTATTAATTAATCAATAAACGTAGAGGAATGTGAAAGATTAATTAATTTATGTTTCATGGAAATGAACAATATATATTTGGAGTGAGTAGAGAAGTTGATGAGCCTGTTTGCGGCGTAGGTGTTTGTGATGAAGCCAGTGAGGATCATTTCTGACAGAATATGCTTGAATTGGTTCAGCCATTGGCAATTATGTAACGTTGTCTCTAAGATGGAGAGGTTTATGGTAGGAGTTAAAGTTAGTCTTCTCACATGTTACACCAACATCACAAATACATCCAAAATATGATTGCTGGACTTGCCTATCCATATATCAAAACAGTTAAGACATACAGGGGGCATAATAACTTTTGTTAAGATATAACAAATACTATATATTTATGGGTTAGTTTAATGGATTTTCAAGTGGGAATAGTAAATGAAGGTGTAGAGGATGTATCAGTGATAGGTGATTGTGTAATGGTGGGAATCTTTTCTAAGCTAGAATGGAAAGAAACAGACTGGGTAGGTGGGAATCTTTTATATGTAGATGGTTTGAATTGAAATTTAAGTTATTAGCTTCATGATTTTAGAAGCATGAGGAGTATGTTTAGATTTGCTTAAAAGTTAACACGCTCTTTCATTTTCTCACAAATTTGAGTTTGAGGACATGGAAAAATTATTGTTTGAGGATGTGAAAAAATGATTATATAGTGTTTTTTTAGAAGTATTTAGGGTAATTATGTAAAATTTGACCTATAGGAATAAAACAGTTTGGTTTGGTTCAGAGCAATAAATCGGTTCATTGATTTAAAGAACCAGTTGGGTTCGACTCTCAGTAAATCAAAATCAGTTCAGTTCAGAGCAATAAACCGGTTCATTGATTTAAAGAACCCATTCGGTTTGACTCTAAGTAAATCAAAACCAATTCGGTTCGATTTTTTCAAAGTGAAAACCGGTTCAGTTTAGTTTTCAAGCAGTTCTAGTTCATAACTGAACTTTGCCCACCCCGAAATGCAACACCAACACTTTAAATTGAAAGTGTGTTCAACGACACAAACACATGTAGTTATATTTAATCACTACAATTTTCTTAAATTATTACTTGTTATATGTGTTGGTGTCGGTGTTGTGTATGTGTTAGTGCTTCATTAGTGCCACGACCAATTTGGTAACAGCGATAATAAGTTAGACCAACCATGGTCAAGATGATTGAATTTGAAAGTCACCATGTGAATTGTCCTACTTGAAACTCACCCTCTAAATAAAATTACAATTACACTTTTAGCCTTAGTTGTGACTTACGAGGATTCATATGAAGTTTATTCTCTTCTTCTTAGCCTTTTTTTTATAGCAATATCTTGCCCTCTTAATTATTTGGTAGATTTTGTGTTTTAGTTTTGACTTTGAGAAATCATTTGGTGCATGGGAAGCAGCAAGGCCTAGATATCAAAGGAGAAATATTCTTCTTGTCTTCCTGCCATCACACTCGTACATCATCACTTTACTCTCTCTTCATTCACTTCTCATCTTGCAAGTCATCTTCAACCTTCATACAAATGATCCCACAACAAGAATCCGACTTTGATCACAATTATCTTAAACCTTATTATGGTTAGATGCATTCAATTCCTATTTATTTGTTTTTGTGTGTGGAAAATTAGCATAATTTCTATCTGATTTGTATTGGGTTTTAACCACTTGGACATTTTCTCTTCTCTTTTATTTTTTTCTTCCAGGAAAGCTGTTTCCTTTTGCTGATATATTTAAATGGATGACTTATGGCCACGGTAGCATTTTTCAAACTCTTGCTTATGATGAATGTGTTAAATAAGTGTGTATCCTGATTAATTTTTGCGGGTTTAAAATAATTGTAGATGGGAAACATCCTGGTTGTGATCAATCTTACTTTGGAAGAAGGGAATTTTCCTTCACTCTGAAAGGGGATTTTTATTTGCGGTTCCAATCTTTCAACAACGCCCTTGAGCTCGAAAACTCCATCAAGGAAAAATGCCCTTTAAAGATTGACATTGGACCTGTTTACACAGTCGATGTAACATTTCCCTCTCTCTCTCTAATTCAATATTATCATGCTTCATTTTTGTTATAATTGGTGCAGCATTTACTGATTAATAGTAGTAGCAGTTGTGGTCACTAGAAGCAATAAGAAAGTTTTGCGAATAATCATATTGGTAATGTATTTTTCCCCATCTATTAGCCAGTTCCTTTTTCCCCCTAATAATTCTTTATATGTTGTTCAGCCTGCAAAAAGGCATGCCTATGCACAGGGTGATAATAATGTCTTTGCTCCAGTTGAGAGGGAGTTGATTTTTGATATAGTAAGATTTCTAACTCAAGTCTCCTAATGAAACCTTTAGATGATTTGGCCTTCTTAACATTTGTTAACCTCTTTATTTTCATGGGGGGCTTTGTAGGATATGACAGATTATGATGATGTCAGATACTGCTGCAGGGGTGCTGATGTTTGCTTGAATTGCTGGCCATTGATGACCATAGCCATCAAAGTGATCGATACTTCCTTAAGAGGTAGTAATTTGCATTACACGATGTGAACAGATGGTGCAATGCTTGTCATTGATGTTGATCATTGAACAGAAGATTTAAATTTTAAAGTAACAAGATAAAAGTAGTTCTGTATATCAATGACAGAAAATGGAGTGTACACAGTGACCTAATGGAAATATTCTATGTCTCTAACTTAATTAACATAAGTTCACCTCATAAGTATGATCTTTCCCTATCCATAGCATAGCAGGGAAAGGTGTCTTTACTTTACTGTATTTGGTCATTCCTCGGCATTATAGATTTACTGTGCCGAAGCAGTTTGTTCTTTGTTGCAGGGAAATATGACTTCAACAATGCCCAATATATATATTGGAGTAGAAAATTTGTTTTCATCCCAATTCGGAGCTTTCATCAGCTTAATATTTATGCCAAGGATTGAAAATTTTATTCCCTTCATTCCTTTTGATCTTCAGGCTCAGATGCTTAACTAAAATTAAGATCGTTAAAATACCTTGGGAAGGATGTAGAATAATATCCAGTTTGCCGTAAAATCATCTGTACTAACTTATTAGATTGAGTCTATCTGGTTATTGAGTTCATTGTACGCCACATATCATAGCACATATATCACCCATTATCTGTTAGGATATAGAATATAGGATAATTGGAGTTAGTTAGTTAGTAGAAGTTAGTTAGGAAGTTGATGAGTTTGTTAGGTGGTTGTTTAGAATTGTTATTTTGGCTATTCTTAGAAAGTCTATAAATAGCCTTCAATTGGTAGAGGGGAGGGACAACTTTGAAGAATTAAGTTGTAAACTAGAGAGTGCTCTAGTGAGAAAGGAGAGTGCTCCTTTGAGGTAGCCTTTAGTGCAAGTTATCATCTTCATTGTTAATCTTTTGTATCTTCCCTTTCAAACTGACTACATGAACAATAAATCATCCTCTTTTTTTTTCAAGCTTTATCTTTATTACTTTGAATCTTTTTTTTATACCATTATTCTAGGAATTATTTCTTGCACCAAGAAAGGTTCCAAACAGTATCACTGTTGTGCTGATTTCTGCCTTGGAACTACTGTTTCAGATGACTTTGGTTTTAAGCACATACTCTGGGTCTATAGTGGACGCAGAGGTGTTCATTGTTGGGTCTGTGATGGGAAGGCAAGAAGGTGAGACACTAGACAGTCAAAAGTTCTAATTTTTTGATCATCTCCACATGGCTATATACGCAGTTGGATATTTTTTTTTGACTTCTGGCTATACACATAGTCAATTAGTCATAATTATATTATCTTTACTATTGCAGGTTGACTAATGAGCAAAGAGCTTCTATAGCTGACTATTATCGAGTTTACAAGGTAGTATAATCAGTAGCAGCTATTGTGTTTTTCCATACTTGTATTAGTGGTTGTTAATTTCATGTTTTGTCCAGGGCAATGAAAATAGTCATAAGAAGGTTTCTTTGATGGGTGCTGCTCTTCATCCTTTCTTGGCGTAAGTCTTCAGATGAATCACAAGCTTTCCGATGCTTATTTCATATCCTAAGCAGTGTTTTCTTTTTCCAGGACATCATACACCAACGTTCTCAAGGACTATTTCGAGAAAATACTGCTTACAAGTCAAAACCTACTAGCTACTGAGGAAAGATATGAGAAGATCCTAAGCATGATTCCTGACGAATGTACATTTTATCGTTTCTGTTCTCCTGGTTTGGTCCTTGTTATTTCATTTTATGCTGCTATTATCTTATGGCATGTATGTTTTACCTTTGCAGCTATTGCTTCTGAACTTAGGGGAAAATGGCAAGACAGTAGGCGGTCCTCTAGTGCAAAAGAAGATATTAATGTCGTGCGATGGGAACAGTGCAAGCAGTTGCTGCAATCCGGAAAACATAAGGTATAAAATATTACTTTTGAGTAAGTTTCGAATATCAAGGTAACAATGGCATCTACTCTCTGCAATCTTTGTACTAATAGTTGAAAGCAATTGAATGAGAGCAATATAGGTGGTTCTAAGTTTATCTTGTAGGATCAATTTCTAATTAATCTTAGAATGTTTTAGATAATTTCTTAAGATTGATTTCCACATTACTTAGTATTTATTATGATTTGTTTCTTGATTTCCATAAATATTGGTTAGTGTGTAGTCTTTTGTATAAAGTATCGAGTTTCATCAAAAAAATTAAGTATCAAGTTTATTATCCATCAAATTACACCAAATTCATATTTTTTTTATTCTTCTCCTTTTTTTCTATAACCTGAAGCCGATACCTTAAACATGGTGTCAGAGCAGTATCATCTCCCATGACCAGTGACGTCACTTTTTGTTGCTGGGTTCCCAAACATTTGAGTCTGTAATAATAGTTGTATTTGAAATTCTATTTGTTAAACCCTCTTTGTTATTTTCTATTTCAAATAACTAGGGTTAGTGTTGAGTCTTTTTTATCAAGCTTATTATCAATCATATTGCACCATATTCATATTTCTTGTTCGGACCTACAAACAGGCACCTGCTTATGTTAAATAGTATGGTTGCATATTGTGAAATCCAATGCAGCAAATCATAACAAGATTTGCTGAAACAAGAATTATTCGAGTTGCTATTTATTGCTAATGTTGTCCTAATCCTTTTTTTAGGCACAAGGGTTGCGTAGATGTGTTGAAGAAATTGTGTTCTTCTTTACTTACCCCAGGCTAGATATGGAGGTCTGTCTATCTACTGACCCTATTTTTCTCATATCCTATGTATGATCTTTCATGTTATTAAACTATTTTCATTTATGCACATTCATAATTCCACTGCAATATGTCTATATGGATATGGAAGACCAATAATACTCCCTTGTCTCATTTTAATTGTTTGATTTGAGTTGTGCACAGCTGTTAAGAAAACGGTTAGTTTTGTTGATTTTAATAATAAAATGAGTTTCATTTACTCAAATAACCAAATTAATTGTAGTTAGTTGAGAAGTTTTATGAGTTGAGAAAAATAAATAAGGGTATATTAGTGGAAAAAGTTATTAATGTTGCATAATGACATAATTTGAGATAGAAAAAAAGGACAAATGAGACATTTTAAATGAGACGGAGGGAATACCTTTGACTAATTTTAAGTTTTGTAGTCTTAATCTGTGTGTTTTACCAAGACTGATTATGTTTCAGGTTTCAAAACATATGAATCATTTGCTTAAAGCACCGTTTTGTGTACATCCAAAAACAGGTTAGTATCAAATATGATTATGTACAACTTTATATTGACACAAGCTGTTGGGTTTTTTTATGGTGAAACTTTACCATCATGTGCCATTATCTTTTGCATAGGATTTTTCAAATAAAAAATTAAAATTATAAATCAATCTTCTCATTAGATTTTTTTAAGGTTCATTAGCTAATTTGACTATCAGCATAACTATGGTAATTCTTCTTTGTTCTAGGTCGTGTCTGTGTCCCTATTGACCCAAATCAGTGTGACGAGTTTGATCCTACTGCAGTACCCACCCTTTTCCAGGTAAATTTATTATGCAACAATAATTTTTTATTTACAGTGGGTGAGGGAGGAGGGAAACTTCCTTCAGGCTAAAATATTTACATAGTTTTCAATAGGGATGTTTTTTATTTATTACTTGGAGAAGGAGTCACTTGCATAAAGACACTTGCCCCCTTCTCCTATATATTCTCGTATTGGAAAAGAAACCTAAAGCTGGTATAAATTCCCATTTGGCCTGATTGTATCCCAATATCTTCTATTAGGATATTGTTTTCGATAATAACTTCTAGGCATTAAATGTTTTTGTGAATCCTGATATTGTGATTTGTAATACTGCAGCTTTTAGAAGAGCTTAATAATGAAGGCTTGAGATCTGATGTTAATGGTGGTATGTTAATTGTATTAGGACAATCCTGTTTGATTTTGAAAAACATTTTCAATTTTCATTTGATCTTGCCATGGATGGTAGGCTACTGCAATAACACTTGGGACAGAGAGAATAGAAAGGTTGACTAAGGAGATTTCATTTTGGGAACACTGAAAATAGTTATTTGCCATTTTCCAAATTTTTACAAATATTGCATGCTATCATTTTTCAAAAATACATATTTAAAAATTTATAGAATGCATTCTCTAATGCTTATATCTTTTCGTGGGAATAAAAGCAAAAAACAAATGGAATAGAAGGGCTCCTAGATATCCATTTTGCAAAACCTTTTCATTGCTATCCCCACGCAATTTCTAATGCCAACTGCAGTTTGTAGTCGTTAAATGTGATTTTGATATGTTGTTTGGTAGCAGAATGGAATGGAACTTCGCTTGGAAATGCCATTACGCTTTTCAGATCATCATTCTTAGAACCCTTACAAAAAGCCTGCAAGGTATGAATTATTTTTATTGTCAGTATAGTAAATTTTGATCGATTAGAAAGAACTTTATGTGAGAATGTTAACAATTATGACTCCTTTTCTGTTTCTAATTTATACATGCACACTGATGTTGATGCTGCTCTTCATTCTTAATAATACATAAATAAGATTCAGGAGTGACTATCCATCCTTATTATTGTCGATAATGAATACCGCAGGAGGAGATAGAACGATCCTATAATTTGAAGTTGCAGCAGTCAAAGAATTCCGTAGGTTGGTAGTGCAATGTATTCTTGGTTGGTCATGTAGAGCTTGAGCTCAAATGAGGTCACAACAATTGTAGTTAGACACAATTAAAGGATGAAATGTTCCTTGATATTACACAATTATTAAGAGGCCCTCTTTTTCCTGTTTGTATTTTTCTAGAAACTACAACCTCTGTTTTGATTCTGGTGAGAGTAAGGTAGTTGAATTTCAATCTCGTTTGTATATAAGTTGGATGAAATGGTTAGGTACTTTTATTTATCTATATGATATTTGACACTAATGTATTACTTCATCTTATGTGTCTCATTTAGATTATTTGACTTAAATTATGTCATTATTTTATAATGCCAATTACAAAATTTATTGAAGAGGAACATCTCGAAACATTGTGTTACTAAATCTAAATTACTAAGTTAGCAATATGAATTTTTTTTTTAGAGAAAGTGAATTAATAATAACATAAAATAATTAATTTGTCTACAAAGTAATTTGAAATAGGACGGGTAATCAGAACTTGATCTTTTTCTACCTTGTTCTTAATTTTTTTGGAATTGAGTAAGACTCAAAATATTGTTTATGGGTTAGGACGGGTTCGTGAGACAAATTTTATCTTATACACCTTTATTTTATATTATATCATCAATTTATCACATTCACATCAATCATTTTTATATTGTCTCTAATTTTTTTTGAATCAAGTTAGACTCAAAATATTACTTATGGGTTAGGACGAGTTTGTGAGACAGATTGGATCCTATATACTTCTATTTTATATCACATTTATCATATTCACATTAATTTTTTTATCTCTGTCTCTCTTAAGTTGTATACATTCAAGAGAGGTACACCAAATATTTTTCTAATTTTTTTATTTGTAACGTAATCAATGTGAACACAAATCATGTGCGAAAAGGGATGACATTTCGATCGGCAGACAAAACATTTCAATTAATATTGTAATGTTAGGCAAATGTCAAAAGTTGCCGATAGACAAATTTTGCCATTATTATCCACAATTTTCTCATTTATTTTCTATATTCTAAGTCAACTATACTTCTCTAATCCTTGAGTAAAGGGTAGGAAACGTTCTTTTGTAATATACTATTAAAAGATACTCTTGAAATGTTGGTGCAAATCATATCAAGATTTTCCAAAGTAGCTTGAAGGAGATTCGTTGCTCATCCTATATACTATTGAAAGAATTCAAATTGCAACAATAGACAATCTTGTTGTTATCATTTTTGTACTCAACATGATTGAAGATGTCAAATCTTGGTGGATAGACTATGGCGCTACCCGCCATGTGTACAAAAATAAAAAATTATTCAAGACCATTGATGAAGAAAATGAAAGTGTTTTGTACATGGGAAATGTCTAAACTTTTCAAGTCAAAGGAAAATGAATAGTAGAGATTGAATTCACTTCTAGAAAGACATTTACTCTTAAAGATGTATTTTATGTTCATGAAGTTATGAATAACTTGATTTCGATACCTTTACTTAATAAGTTTGGTTTTAAGTGTGTACTTAAGGGAGATAAATTTATTCTCTCTTAAAGAGGCATGTTTATAGCGAAGGGTTACCTTTGTAAGAGAATATATATTCAAATATAATGTTATTAGTAACAATAATAATAATATGATTTCTGCTTATATCATTGAGTCTTGTGATTTATGACATATGCGACTAAGACATGTTAACTTCAAAAAATTAAATGTTATGATGAAATCAAATTCAATTCCGACTTTGATAAAAATTCAAATTCATGTACTACTTACATGTTAACTAAAATCATAAGACAACCTGTTAAAAGAATTGAAAGAAGTTCTAAGTTATTAGATTTAATTCACTCTGGTGTATGTGATTTGCATGGTTGACCTACAATTGGTGGTAAAAAGTATTTTGTTACTTTTACTGATTAATTGCACCAGTGATGTTTATTTATTGTACTCTAAGGATGAAATTTTAGACAAATTTAAAATATTTAAAGTACTAGTAGAACTTCAATATGAAACTTTTATTAAGTGTTTTATAAGTGATAGAGGAGGAGAATTTTATTATCCTAATTATTTTGAGTCCGTTGGTATTGTGCACAAAACAATTGCACCATATTCCTCACAACAAAGTGAAATTGAAGAAAGGAAAAATAGAGTATTAGAAGTAATGGTGAATGTCATGTTATTCTATTCTGGTTTATCAAAAGGTTATTGGGGGTGAAACCATGCTAATTGCATATCTTTTTTATTAAACATAGTTGCTAATAAAAGGAACAAGATAATTCCATATAAATCCTGGAAGAAAAGAAAACTCAATTTCAACTATATAAAAGTTTGGAGTTGCAGAGAAACTATTAAGGTTCATGGACCAAAAAGAAAGAAATTGGGAGAAAGAGGGATTGAAAGTGTATTTATGAGTTATGCTGAAAATAGCAAGGCATATAGATTAATGTTTATTGAATCTAATGACTCATATTCTATTAACATAGTGATTGAGTTAAGAGTTTCAATTTTCTAAGAAAATAGATTTAACTCAATTCCACATCTCAAGGAAATGGTCCATACTAATGTACAATGTTATTGGACTGAACTTTTTTTTATATTCCTTGTAGAAGGTACAAATGATTCCATCAACAACAATTGACCAATTTTCTATAATTTGGAGAGTGATCCAGACACATATGAAGAGACAATAAAGTATCAAGACTCTATATTTTAGAAAGAAGTCATCCAAGAGGAAATGAACTCAATTATGAGAAATAAAACTTGGAAATTAATAGACCTCCCACTAGGATCCAAACCAATAGGTTGTAAATGGATCTCTAAGAATAAAATGAAAGTTGATGGTACCATTAATAAAATTTAAGGCTAGACTTGTTGCAAAATGATTTACAAAAAAAACAAAAAAATGTATTGACTACTTTGATACTTATGCACTCGTTGCAAGAATTGCATCCATAAGAGTGCTTTTGGCACGAGCTTCAATCCATAAGTTTATAATTCATCAAATGAATGTTAAAACTACTTTCTTAAATGGAGTGTTAGATGAAGAGGTGTATATGAAACAACCTGAATGATTTATCATCAAAGGACAAGAGCAAAAAGTGTGTAAGTTGATAACGTCTTTATATGGATTAAAACAAGCACTCAAACAATGACACCAAATGATTCTGACAAGTATATTTATAGTAAATTTCACAATGAAAATAGTGTTATGATTTTTTTATATGTGGATGATATGTTGATATTAAGCACTAATTTAGATGAGGTAGAAAAGACTAACGCTTTTTTATCCAAAAAAAAAATTATATGAAAGATTTAGGTGGAGCAAATGTGATTTTAGGAATTAAAATAAAAAAAGATGGTGTAAATATTGGTTTATCCCAATCTCAGTATATTGAGAAAGTACTAAAGAAATTTGATCATTTCGATTGCAAATATGTTTCTACCCCCATTTGATCAAAATGTTAGATCACAACCACATAAAGGATGTTTTGTGGCACAACTAGATGATTCAAAGGTAATCAGATGTTTGATGTATGCCATGATGTGTACCAAACTTGATATAGCATATGTTGTTGATAGATTAAGTCGGTATACAAGCAATCCAAGTAAATAACAATAACATGTTAATAGAATACTAAAATAATTGAAAGGAACAATTAACTATATTTTAATCTACAATGAATATTCTTCAATTCTGGAAGGATATACAAATTTTAGTTGAATAATTTATATTGAGGATCATGCTTTTACAAGTTGATGGATTTTCATACTTGGTGGATGTGCAATTTCTTTGGGTTCAAAGAATCAAACTTGCATTACCAACTCCACCATGACTACATAATTTATTGTTCTAGCTGTAGATAGTAAAGAGGCTAGATGGCTAGGAAATTTATTGTATGAGATACCAATTTGGCCAAAGCCAATGGAACTAGTATCCATACATTGTGATAGTCAATCCGCACTATCCAAAACATATGTTGTTGGTAGATTAAGTCGATATACAGACAATCCAAGTAAATAACAATAACATGTTGTTAATAGAATACTAAAATATTTGAAAGGAACAATTAAATATATTTTAATCTATAATGAATATTCTTCAATTTTAGAAGGATATACAAATGTCAGTTGAGTAACTTATATTGAGGATAATGCTTTCACAAGTTGATGGATTTTCATATTTGGTGGATGTGCAATTTCTCGGGGTTCAAAGAATCAAACTTGCATTGCCAACTCCACCATGACTACATACTTTATTGTTCTAGTTGTAGATAGTAAAAAGGTTGGATGGCTAAGAAATTTATTGTATGAGATACCAATTTGGCCAAAGCCAATGAAACCAGTATCTATATATTGTGATAGTCAATCCACACTATCCAAAGCATATAGCCAAGTTAATGGAATATCTAGACATATTGATTTAAGACATAACTATATAAAGGATTTCATTTTAAATAAAGTGATATCCATAATATTTATAAGAACTAAAAAGAACCTTGCTAATCATTTGATGAAAAATCTGACAAAGGACATGATGTTGAAGACATCATTGAGGATGAAACTCAAGCCCCTACCTAATTAATCATCAGTGGTGGAAAATTAACTCACACTTGATTAACATCAAATCTTGAGTTCAATGATGAAAGTATACTATTAGAGTGATTGAAATTACTTGATATAGATATATCCAAAAGGATAAAAGTACTTGGACCATAAGTATTAAGTTGGAAGGTTGAGTTTTACTCTTAATAGACATATAACATGAACTTGCTAAAATACATATTATGGATGTATTTCGGATATAGTCTACCTATGTGAGGATGAAGTGAGACCGCTTCAAAGAGTTAAATAATTTGACTCTTAGATCCTCATCAAAAGGGTACACGACACAACTCACACAAGACCTTATCAAATGTGTCATCTTTATAATTATTTCAATAGTATCGATATTTCATATGTAAGTTATGCACATTTGTTCTAATGAACTGTTGATTCAAAGCTTATCTACCAATGTCTATCTGGGATGAGTGAAACTCATAACTTACTAGGTAGTGGTTCAAATCATAAGATACCATTATCAGAATTTGAGATTTAGTATATTTGGAAAATAGTGGGGAATTGTGAGATATTTCCAAAATAGTATACATATGTATGTGTAAACATTTTTTATTAACATGATTATGTTGTTGGACTAGTGGTTGTGCGTGATTTATGGGATATGAACCCAACATTTCAGTTAACATTTTAACTTTTAGACAGAAACCAAAAGTTGCATCTCTCTCAAGTGACATTTAATTTTCTATAAATTTTGTCATTCTAGTGGCAAAAAAGATAGATGAATTTTGCCATGATTATCCATAATTTTCTCATTGATTTTCTATATTCTAAATCATCCTATTATTCTCTAATGCATGAGTGAAAAAATAAGAAATATTATTTTATAACATACTATTGAAAGATACTATTGGCTTGTTAATGCAAATCATATCAAAGTTTTCCAAAATATCCTGAAGGAGATTTGCTGTCCATCTCATTTGCATTCGATTGACGGATGAATCGAATATAAAAGCTAGTGTAACAACATGTTTTAAAATTCTCTACGTACAATCTTCATCAACTTCATTGTTAAAATCTTGCAGCAATTGTCAACAACAAAATCTAACAGAGTTCTCATTATTGGATGATAATGTAAAACTCCTTTAATCTTTAATTAATTATATGATTTTTTAGCGGACTTTTTATAATAACTATATGGTTTCTCACCCGATATTTCAAAATATTAATATAGTAGAGATTGGTTGACTTGAGGAGTAAATCTTGCTTGAATTACTCTGCTTAATAACTTTTTGTAGAGATTAAATTTCATCAATCCAGCTGTTCAATATTTTTAGTATATGTGTAACTATAGTATCTTTTCATCATTATCTAACTTGTATTTTAAAAAGTATATCATATGAAGTTTAAGAAGGAGGACCTGAGTTCGATCATATAAACTAAAATAACCATTAACAATTACTAACATTTGTCTATTAGAAAAAAGTATATCATACGTTGAATTAAATTTATTTG
>JBBPBT010000811.1:6657801-6680954 GCA_037974875.1 Cicer bijugum | reverse complement strand
TATACATATAATTAAAACGAATATTATTTTGAATATTATTATTTTTCTAATTTGTCTTTTTAATTAACATCCTGTGCATTATTTGAAAACATTATACTTCACTTTACATTTTATAATAGGAAAGTACACTACTAGAAAACAAATATAATTTGATAAAATTAGTTTATTTTCTTTATTTTATTAATAAATATCAATTTTAATATTTTTTAAAAATTATCAAATCTAATTTATTCTTTAAAAAATAAAAAAAATATTTTTGACTTCTCATAAATTTTTTATATGATAAATAATTTTATTTGAAATGTGTTAAATATTAATTGTAAATAATTTTTCAATAAAAAAAACTTATTTTTAAAGATTAAAGTTGAGGTTTATTGGGGGTGATAATAGATGCTAAAAATAATAAAATGATTACTGTATAAAAAACAAATCAAATAATTGAGGCACAGATTATATTAGAAGCAATTTTGTCAAAAAAAATAATAAATTCACCAAACAAACATTCAATTGCACTAAAAAAGAAGAACATTACAACCACATATTATAACTCCAACCAATAAGCATTAAATAAAGAACCATAACCAACGAGCTTGAGATTAATTAATGAACGTCTTAGTTTTGATAGAAAAGCAAGTGTATCAGATCTCATATATCAACGCCTTTAGTTTTAGACTTTTAGTTATGTTGAATGGGAGGTGTATCTTGAACGTGGTGGGTCAATTTAAAGTTGACTTTGATTTTCTGGATAGTTATTTATTGAAAAAATAAATAGACAACACTTTTAATAAATTCATAGCTGACCTAAATAAGTGAATAACTCACTTTATATAATAAAGTATATAGTATTAATAGTTAATTATAAATTAATTATTAATATTTAAAATTTATATTTAATTAATTATAAATAATTATAGTATCTATTTTGATATATTCTTTTTAATGATTATACATTTTAAAGAAAGTAAATCTCATATATTATACCATAGTAAAATTATTAAGTTTATCTTTTATGTATCTACTTCATCAATCATACATCAGTCAAAACCAATCAACGATAATAAAATGTATTTGTGTGTTAAACTTTAAAATCTATATTTTTCCATACACTTTTGTTGCTTAGCTATTTTTTGTTCAATTTCATTTAGCTTGAACAATCCATTTTGTAGTCTATGAGAACTATACGTTAAAATATATGTACCGGACTCGTCAGAAACTTGAACACTACATCACACATTCTTTTTGTCAACTTAATATACAAAAGTTATAATAATAAAGTATTCAATTTGTATATTAAATACAATATTTCAAAATTTATCTAGTTCCTCGATTTGTCAGCAAACCAATTCTATTTTATTCTGCTTTTGTGGAAATTTTAATTTAATTATATAATATAATTTTATTCTTACTTATTAATTAATATAATTTTCAATTTTTTTTTTACGAAATTTGATATATTTTTTTTTTATCAATATATGTTATTTAATTAATGAGGATACGCATAAATACTAATGCAATGAAATCTATATGGTAGACCGAAAAATCATAAAATGATTGAATACATATTAAAATGGATTAAATCTTTTGATGGAAGTAGTATTTGAGTCACATGACAATCAACTTTGTTGATTCAATTATTTTAGTGTTGAAAGACTGGCGCAACATTTCAATCACTTGGTCCAAACAAATTATTATAAGTTTGGAGACACTATTTTATGAAAAAAAAAATACGTAAGTTCAATAGTTATCAAGCGGGTGATTTTTATCAGAACAACTATACTTTTATGATTATAAAATGATAAACCCAACAGACTAAATTGGTCACTTCAATTTCAACATTCCTAACAAGTTTGCGACTATGAGAATAGTACTAAAAGTCTATAGTAAAACGTTTATAAAGCTAACAAAAGATATTGAAACAAATATAAAGATGTTAAAGTATCACAATCTTTAAATATGAAAAATAAAATAAAATCGTTTAGAGTAAGTGCATTATAATATAAATAGACACCATAAAAAAAATAAAAAATACAAGTTATTTAATGTATTCTATTTTACAATAAAAAATATATTACACCTGAACATATTACATTAAATATAATAAAAAAAGTGTAAGTTATTTAAAGTCTATTAATATATTTTATTTTGTTGATATAATAAATTTTATTATATTTAATGTAATTTAATTTTATCATATTTAATGTAATATTTTATTATATTTTTAATTTATTAAAAATGATAATAAATAAATCAATAAATAATTACATCTGAATATGCTATTTCTCAAAAGGGAAAACAAATTTCACATAGTCGGCATGTCCACATTGCCGCCTAAAAAAAATTAAAAGAATGAACTATTATAGAAAGTGCCCACGTAGCAATAAAGTCTTGCTCATTTGTTTATTTTTTTTACACGACAATGTCATGCTAGAATATTCTAATTGAAAAAAATATCAACTAATATATTTTAAAGTAAATGTTAATCTATACTTAAAGAATAAGTTTTAAGATATCAAAGTATAAAAATTTATCATATTAATTCCTTAAAAAATTAGAAAAATTATATTTTTACCATAAATATATTATTTTAAAATCTTCAACATCTTAAAAGTAAATATTAGCGAGCACCGTATGTCTAATACTACTATATTATATTTTATTTATAAGTTAGGAAAAGGAAAGGATGTGTGGGTTCCTGGGTTCGTTTTCGTTATTTAACGAGAGGATTGCATGGTTATTGATGAGCTTAGTTGATAATTGTCAATTTAAAATATGGACGGGAATTTGTGCTCTAATCCGACGAAACCTCTTTTGTCCGTAAATGATCGGAACTCCGTCGAACATGACGGTTGGAGAACCCGAATTAGTCACCGGAACTCTGTTAACTCTATCAGATCCGCTTTTCTGTCCATGCTTCCTGATAAGGTCCGTTCTAGCCTCGACACTGAGTCTCCCTTCGACGCTGATCTCTCCAACGCCACCACCTTAAGCCAAGGTCTCTCCCTCTCTCTCTCTAAATTTATATCTATATATTTTTACAAATGAACGAACGTGTTGCAAATTTGAATTTATGAGTAAATATAGGGGAGAAAGAGTACTATGAAAGACAAATTGCAACTCTGAAGTCGTTTGAGGAAGTGGATACTTTGGTGGAATCTGATTGCATTGAAGAGGATGATAAAGAGGAACAAGCTCAACAAGAAAGAGCAATGAAGATTTCAAATTATGCAAATGTTGTTTTGTTGATTTTGAAGGTATATATGATATTATGAATTATGATGTTTATATAATATAATTCATTCATTTCATTTCATTCCTTCAATTTCAAGTAGCTAGATTCGTCATGTTCTGGTCCATTTCCAACGGTTGTTATTATACACGTGTGTTGTTACATCTTTTCATAGAAAAAGTGCTTTTGATTTTTTTTTATTCATTTTGGGATTTGGATCCTCTTTGCCAGTAATTTTACATACGACAAAAGCTACTTTATCACTTTTTTAAAGGTACTTTATCACTTCCAAATAAACAAAACAAAAGTTTGGAAGCAAAATCAATTTTATTATGTAATCCTGGTCGGAATGAAAGATTCATTTCAAACTTGTTAATTGTGAGAGTCAACTACTTGAACTCTTTAGCCGTCCGTTGGATTATATGTTTGTTGTTTTGTTGTTAATAATATTCTACCTGCTTCTTGGATTATATAGTCCTTTTGTGAACTAAGTAAATAATTTGCTGTTTTAATGTGTAGACTTATGCCACGATAAGGAGTGGGTCAATAGCTATTGCAGCTTCAACTTTGGATTCTCTGCTTGATCTCATGGCTGGTGGTATACTTTGGTTCACTCACTTAGCAATGAAAAACATAAATATATATAAGTATCCCATTGGAAAGCTGAGGGTGCAGCCAGTTGGCATAATTGTTTTTGCTGCTGTCATGGCCACACTTGGTGAGTCACATTCACTTCAATTGTATTTCTAGCTTCCATGCTGTTCATTCTGTTGTATGTGCAAGCTACAAAATTTGGTTCATTGAGATCATCTGTTCTTTATGTCATTTTCTTTTGAATTGAAAGGTGTTTGAAATCATATTACAGCGGTGGACTTGTATGCATAATTTTGTCATTGTCGTAAATTAAATTTCAATTTAGTACTTGCACATATATACCTTATGCTTATGATTATTTTTTTTAAGGAAAGCATTCAGCTTTAGGTTTAAGATTGAAACATCTGTTTGTTTATTTTTTAAACCATAAATAAGAAGATCCTAATGTGACAATACATAGCTTTTTGTGACATTCTCTTGAATCAGAGAAATTGAACTTAATTTAATTAATTGTATTGTTCCGGTGAACTTTAACATATGAAGTATACATTCAAATGTTATAGGGTTAATCCTACATTCCTACTGCTTCTAAAAATAACAATAACATCTTTTGGTACTTTATGATTTTCACTAACTTGTTTTCTTAACATTACAATAAAAAAGTTTACATTGAAATGGAAAATATTAATGATACATTCAATCCTTTTTGTTACAGGTTTTCAAGTGTTATTCACGGCCATAAAACAACTGATAGAAAACAGTCCTGGTGAAAAGATGACAAACGAACAATTAATATGGTTGTACTCTATCATGATATTTGCAACAGTAGTGAAGCTTATACTCTGGTTTTACTGTAGAAGCTCAGGAAACAAGATTGTTCGTGCCTATGCAGATGTAAGTGGCCCTTTCTTATAATATTTGCTTTATGAATTAAGTCAAAGTACAATTGAACAATCTCAAAATTGACAACATGCAGGATCACCACTTTGATGTTGTAACAAATGTAGTTGGATTAATTGCGGCTATTCTTGGTGATAAATTTTACTGGTGGATTGATCCGGTCGGAGCTATTTTGCTTGCAATTTACACTATCACAAATTGGTCTCGCACTGTCATGGAAAATGCAGGTAATTCTCATCAGAATTTCAAACAAAAATAAATATGTTACACATTATATGTAATTGAAAAGCAAAGTAGTGCTTTTGACTGTGCTAGTGTCATTCAAAGGCAAAGTAGTTTCTAAAACTTCACTGCCAAGAAACAACTTTATTTTTTGTCAGCTATAAAAAACTTTAAACACCGATTCTTTGTCAGTTTAATTTAACTAAACCAGCTGGACTTATATTAAAATTGATGCAAAATTATGAGCCAAAACCGGTTTTGAGCATCCAGCATTAGTTTTTAAAGCAATTTGTCTATCGATAGGGGCAACAGAAGAATCAGAGAATGATACACCAACCTCAATCTATAATTGATGCTGGTGAAAGTTCAGCACAGATGTTTCAAATATTGATCAGAATTATACAAATCTGCCTTTCCACTTTGTGTTGTGGCACCATTAGGCAATACCGGATTTTCTGCATTGCTGATGCTTGCGTTTTTTGGGAACAATGTTGTTTGTTATATGATTCTCATCTAAGGACTGATCTAGAATCCTGTTAGTGGTTTCCACGTCAGAATCTGTGCTGTAGTAAGCATTATGTCTTTCTGGCAGTCTTAGCATCATTTCCTTCAGCTGTAACATCCAGGCAAGGTCTAAAAGACAGATCTCAATAACAATAAAATGATTTAAAATTTAGTATATTATATGCAATTGGTTAGCTTGTAGTTCATTTGTTTGTTATTTAAGATATACACCCCTCACCAAAAAAAGGAATAAAAAAAGAAGCTTTTGTGTGTGAATGTAATTGTGTTATTGATACCACCTTTACAGTTTCACTCGTGGGACAATCTGCACCTCCTGAAGTTTTGCAGAAACTGACATATCTAGTTCTACGGCACCCTGGAATTAAACGCATTGACACAGTCCGCGCATACACATTTGGTGTTTTATATTTTGTGGAGGTATGTTGAATTACACATAATCAATTTATAGTCATACATGACTAAGCCTGATTTTTTTTTAAAATTTAATTCGGCATGCTCCACTAGTATTTACAAAATATTGTTAGACGCTATTCTTGTTGCTATAAAAGAAATTTACTTACGGAATCTAGTTAGGTTTCTCTTATTCTTCTAGCTATTCTTGTGTATATAATAACACTTGGGATGCCCATATTACATTTTGAACATACTTGTGGCAAAGTCAATTTCTCATTCCTAATTAGCTTTGAATGTCATTGTTAGTACATATCTTCTAATGGCAAAGATAGGATAGTTTTCTTTTATGTGGATTTAGTCTTACAAACCTCTCATACTAATGTTCATCTAAAGTACACTTTAGAATTGTGAGAGATAAGGATGTAAAATAAAAAAGATAATAAAGATCTTATGTCTCGTGATTGTCTGAATAAAGATTTTGCGCAGGTAGACATTGAACTTCCAGAAGAATTACCCTTAAAAGAAGCACATGCAATTGGAGAGACTCTACAGATAAAGCTTGAGAAACTTCCAGAAGTCGAACGGGCATTCGTTCATCTAGATTTTGAGTGTGATCACAAACCAGAGCACTCGGTTCTGAGTAAACTACCTAACAATCAGCCTTAAACACATTTGACCATTTTGTGAATAAGAAATTCAACTGAAAAGTGAAAGTGTAAAAGAGCATGATCTAGCTATTTAATTCAAACAATACATTTTTGTGTAGTTCTATCGGCCAATTACAGAGTTTTGAAAGCTTCATTAATTCAATAGCTCTCATTTTGTAATAACACATGGTGTATTTATGGCTTTTTTTAGAACATGTGTATTTAAGGCTCCTTGTCCTGAGATATAATATATTTTAAAGACTAGAAAGTAAAACAGATATGTTTCAATTTACGATTCGGTTGTTGTCATTCTCACAAAGAATAGATGGCTAAGATAATCAATGGATAAGGTAAGTAACTCTTGGAAAAAATAAGTGATAATTATCTCATCAATAATGCCGACCGACTATTTTTTATTCATTGGCTAAATAGAAAATGGAATTTCAAGACCAATAATTCCTAACAACAATAAGAGATATCAAGTATATTTCAAAACAACAATAGGAGATATCAAGGATATTGTAAAGTAACTTTTAAAACTACTTTCACCGTGTATTAAACAAACTCAAGAATATAAATAATATATTAAAATTGTAGATTAAATTGTTACACTTACCTTTTATCAAATTATAGATCAAATTGTTACATCTTTTACTACCACCGTCTTCTCCTTTTGGTAATGTGCTTGTTACGGCTGCCACTTGCTTTTTCTTCTAAAAAAAGCCATATACAGTGGATAATAATTAGATAAAATTCATATATAAAAATAAAATAAAAGTGGATATTCAACTGATTAATAAATGAATTGGATTATAATCATATTATTTTAACTAAATATTTAAAATGAATTTAAATTTAATTATGAATTTTGACCTCGTAACCAGATTTTTTACACAACCCTAGTGGTTGGTGATACAGTTGCATTTGTCGATTGTGAGCATCGGAGCTATTGTCACATGTATCATGGTGGTTGCAGCACGAACTATTTTTTGTGGAAAGTGCAGCAAATATTGAATACACCTCGTATTATTCATAAAACCAGAAAACTGGTTACAACGATAAATGGAAACCCCTTCTATATACAATGGGAATCACAAATCGATCAAAACAGACAGGAAGCAAGGCTAAACTAACTCACTAATAAACCTAACTAACTAAATCCAATAAAATTGAAACAGAGAAACCAAAAAGAGATAGCAAATAACAAATTCAGTTAAATTGGGCCAATTTGCTCATAGAATGTCAAATAGAAGCATGCTTCCGGTAATGTAATTTTTAGCTAAATAACACTCTTGAAAGCTAACTTTTGGTAACAATCATCTTTTCAATGTATTTTTAGCTAAATAACACTCTTGAAAGCTAGCTTTTGGTAACAATCATCTTTTGTGAGGAGTTGTATGAGCAATCACCGTAATCTTACTGATCGGTATGAAGTTGTTTGGTAGAGACATGTATTTCTCTTTTGCTAATGCATGGATTGAGAATTATAAAGCCGGGAAATATAAATCATGTGAAAAACACAGTTTCAATTTGCAGCCATAGTTCCAATCATAGTTTCAAATGCTACTAACTTTTGTAGATGCAATTAACTGATGTGGTCAACCACATTGATGTGGCGTATTGATTAGTATTTATTATACGAATATTTAGCTTTATTTTGTGTGTTAATTCCTCAATTTTTGTGGGAAAAATATTTTGACTAATTCAAAGTTCGATCAGAAGTAAAGTGTTACCAAAAAAAATTTCTCTTATGAATCAAATTTGAGTACTACCTCAATAATCCAAATTAATCACATCATTCTAACTTTTTTTTACAATTAATTAGTTGATAGTTGTGTTTCCCACTTTTCACATGTCCCATAGATAAAATTCACCTTACTATATTAAAAACAATTTACACAGAACATGAAACATTTTATTTTATAATATATTGTTTCAACCATAACAGTATACAATTAAACGTTACATACATCAAATTTGTATCTTTCATACCCCAGACAGACAGCTGGATACACAAAATTCAAATAGAAACTTTCATTCATAAATCTAAGTAGACATCGGCAAGAAAGCTCTCCCAGGCTCACGATTGGCCAAAGGTCCATGGCACCCAAGAACCTGAATAAAGGGCAGAAAAAAAATACAGTCAATTCCATAGTAAACATCTCCCACAAATATAAGAATGATATCAAACTTAAAATTAAAAATACTTACCTTGGCATTTACCCCATCCGGCACAATTCTGTTTTCAGATTTCAATTTCAAGTACTCATCTTTACTCAACTTAGTAAATCCCCTAAAATAGAAAATGCACAAACATAAATGATTATGAATTGAGAAAATAATGAAATTTAAAGAACAGTGAACAATCCTTACCACTTTCTACTGACAATGATTTTCTGACGACCAGGGAACTTAAACTTAGCACGACGAAGAGCTTCCTGTGCATGAACCCCATTCCCACTCTTACACCTAACCGACATAAGCACCTGACCAATATTAACCCTAGCACACGTCCCCTGCGGTTTCCCAAACGCGCCTCTCATCCCAGTCTGTAACCTATCCGCCCCAGCGCACGATAGCATTTTGTTAATTCTGAGCACGTGGAAAGGGTGAACCCTCACGCGCAAGTGAAACGCGTCTTTCCCAGCGAACTTGGACATGTACTTATTGCACGCGATTCTCGCTGCTTCTAACGCTTCGCTTGAAACGTTCTCTTTCTCCCATGATACTAAGTGAACGCAGAAAGGGAATTCGTCTACGCTTTTTTTCTTCATTCCTACGTCGTAGATTCGGATTTTTGGATCTGGTACTCCGCGGCAGAAGCGTGATTTTGGATATGGTTTGTTCTTTATCTGACGGTAGCATCTCGCCGGTCCTAACCAAAATCAACATGTTCATATTACGGTTAGTTACTATCTACTCAATTATTACTTGAAATGAAACTACGTTTCGTCATTTAATTAATTCATTTTGAGAAAATAGAAAGTTTTTGTTGCTTACTTCTTCCCATGATTGATTGTTTATGTTGCTGAAAGAAAGATTGAAAATGGAGGGAAAGGGTGAGAGGTTGGTGTTGTTTTTATAGTTACGCATTGGCGCGTTTGTTGTGTGATTGCATATGGGCTTACGTCATGTGTTGAGAAAGTGGGCCAACGCGTAGACATTTGGATTAGGCCCGTTTTCAGCCCAGAATGTTCCAGAAAGTTGGTTAGCTTGTTGGACCCGATATCTTTGAGGCCTGCTACCAACAATACCTCGCCGACCTTGTTTTTTATGTATAAAAAGATTAATAATAATTTACAACGGTTTTAATAAGTTCACTGGAGTTGTATATATAATGTCTTAACATTAAAACAACACACATTTTTTCGTTATTTGAAGTTATTAATTTGTACTTTCGTGTTATGTTGTGTTTAGAGTTTGTGTTTCGTAGTTAACAATACAATACAAATATACCCTGAAATTAGATATAACAATAACAAAATTCATTTTCCTCCTCATTTGTGCATACAGATACATCATTAGCAAAGAAAAGCTATATTTATAATTTATTACTATGAAATATGACATGGCCTATAAGAAAATATGAAACATGACAAGTGAGAATTGTGTAGAAAGCAATGACCGTTTATAAGACTTTTAATTAAGAGAAATTTCATTACAAAAATTGCTATATTAGAGAATAAAATAACATTACGGAAATAAATAGAATATTATGTAATTAGGAGTAGAGTATCTTGTAATTATTTTTATCATTATTTGTATTTATTGCTCATAGTCTATATAAAGAACCTTCGCAACATGAGTTTTCAACATGTCTCTCAAATTTCTCTTCAAGAATATGTAAGGATATTCTTGAAGAAGTATGTATATTGAATACCAAGTCAGCGGATATTTCCTTAGTTGTTAGTGTGATAAACTAGTTCTTAAATCCTCCTTTCCAAGAACATATGGATGCTATAATCCGAATTCTTAAATACATCAAAATTGTTTATGAAAAATGTCTCATTTATGAAGATAGACGACATACTCAAATAGTTGGTTACTCATATGCTGATATGGCAAACTTGCCCATTGATAGACGATCCACCTCCGGACATTTTGTACTTGCCAAAGGAAATTTAATATCTTTGAAGAGTAAGAAACAAAATATTGTTGTAAGACTTAGTGCAGAGGCAAAATACAAGGCCATGACACTAGTAACATGTGAGTTCATCTGGTTGAAACAATTACTACAAGAATTTCAATTTGACGAGATCACCCCAATGACACTAATATGTGATAATTAAATTGCATTGCCTCAAATATTGTTTTTCATAAACCACCATTTTGTTAGAGAAAAAATCGAATCTCATCTTTGTCAATTCCAATTATTAATTGACAAATGTTTTTACAAAAACGTTGTGAAATCCTAGAATTAGTTATTTATATAGCAAGTTTGATATATTTAATTTATATGCTCCGGTTTGAAGAGAATTGTTGAAAATAAAATAAAATCATGTAGATAAATAGAATATCATGTAATTAAGAGTATAATATTTTATAATTACTCCTACCTTTATTTGTATTTAATGCTCATAGTCTATATAAAAAACTTTCGTAGTGTAGTTGAAAGAAACGAATTTTCGACATGTCTCTTAAGTTTCTCTTCTCATTCAATAGTTTTAATAAGCAACCTCAATTGGAACTCACTTTCCCAGTCCATAAATGCACCACATAAACAACCAAACTTATATAATGTACAAAACTCGTATGTTATATATACAACCCCGAATTCTATCAGTGTATCAGATGGTACAAAAACAAAAGAATATAAAGGGTGAAGATGAAGTTGACATACATAGTCTCATTATTCAATTCACATGGTAATCACAACCTCACATAAGAAGAATTAATATGGACCATAATTAGCTAAAGCTACTATTTTTTCAGCTTTTTGTGTAATTCTATCTTGGCTTGATGCTTGGTATTACTCCACTAACAAGGTCACTCCCTGAAACATCACCTGATACAAAAGGAGTCCTCATAGCAGAAGACGAAGATGGATTACTAATTGCTTTACTAGAATCACTGACACTGGTTACTGATTCAGCTCTCCTTGTATCTGATTCCGGCATCACATTCCATATGTTTTCGAGTTCTCGAACCACTTCGGTCATTTTAGGCCGATTATCTGGCTCATCGGTACAACACTTGAGAGCCAAACTCAAAAATTTCTCAACGTGCTCGGATGGATAAGACCCCATACGTGCATCAATAATTGAAAATATCACGCCGGATTGGTATGAAAGGTTGACCTGAAAAAAGATATTGAAAAGGGTTGGCATCAAACACTCTGTAATTATGATATCTTGAGATAGGAAATGAATAAGGGAAATTTACATGACCAAAGGATACAAGTTACTTGAAAATTATTCAGTATGATTCAACCTATATCATGTCAAGAATTACTCAGTGCTATCAAACCCAAAACCTTGGAATAATGGAACAATGGTTGGATATTACTCTGAAGCATTGACACAGATACCAAACACAACACTGACATATTGATGCCAAAAATAATTTGAAAAATTCATGTGTCAGTATCAACCACTGACAAATGGACACTAAACATGCCTTCAATATGAAACATCGGTGGTACACATTTTGCAGCTTCTTCCATTTTTTCAAATGAAAATTGGGTAGTAAAGAGGAGTGAATAAATCATAGGGAGGCACAATTGCTTAACCTCACTGCAATTATGGGTACAAAAGGGGAAATAGCAAATAGGGAAATAAGTCAAAAGGTAAAGAAATACCTCTCTAACAATATTTTTTCCATGTGAGATAGGATGCATCCCAGTCAGAAGTTCCAAAAACACAACACCAAGACTATAAACATCACTCTTGTCGGTCAACTTGTGAGTTAAGAAGTACTCTGGATCAAGGTAACCCTGCATATTTGAAATAGAGGGAAGGGAAATAAATAACTAACGACAAAAATTCATCTGAGATGCTGTTTTACGTGCCATTAGCTTAACTCAACAGTCAACAATAAGTGTCTAATACTCTTAACATACACATGCGCGGTTTAGAAAGCCAAACCCAATTATGAAAGCCTTACCGGTGTTCCCTTTACGACTGTAGATACATGACCAGGCACAATTCCTTCCATATCTGGAACTGGAGCAAGCCGCGACAATCCGAAATCTGCCACTTTTGCAGAGAGCTTAGAGTCCAATAATATGTTGCTGGCCTTGACATCTCGGTGAAATATTGGAGGATCAGCTTCTGTGTGTAGATACATGAGACCTTTAGCTGCCCCTAGTGCCATCTTTAATCTCATGGCAAATGTTAGAGGTTCTTTTGATGTAGCTGTAGAACATTAAGAAGAGAGTTAAGGGAGACGGCATAGAAAGGAACTTTGGCACACAATTTCGTGAAATCAAACCATCCATATATCGTTGGGATTCTATTGGAGTCGGATAGAGCATAGAAAATTTACACAGAATACAATGTTACAAAATCATAAAATTTAATAGGACAATGTTAGAAAACTAGAAAATAAGAACATAAGATGTACCAGAAAGGTGATCCCTGAGTGTTCCATTTGGCATATATTCATAAACCAGCATCTGCAAGCATGAAGCAAAAACAACCGAAGATGTCCGATACAGTCAGACAAAAGAAGATTGAAGATTGAAAGAGATTTTATAAAACCAAAATAATTAGAAAGAACAATGAGAAAAATTAACCGGGACTTGGATTAAGTTTTATGAAAGAAAAATTACCTGTTCACCTTCTTCATCACAGTATCCAATCAGAGACACAAGGTTGCGATGATGTAATCGTGATAGTAATGATATTTCTGTAAGGAACTCCTTCTCGCCTTGCAGGGATCCCTCTTGTGCACGTTTTATGGCAACAACTGTGCCGTCAGAAATAATACCTTTATATACCTTCCCGTAGCCCCCTTGTCCGACTTGAGCAGAGCTGCTAAAATTGTTTGTAGCGGAGGACAACTCTTCATAAGTAAAGGCCCTTACGCCATCAATTTTTATCGAGATTTTAGACACTGTTAATAAATATGAAGATATGTTAATCTTGATAACCGATCAAATATAGTCTGTAACAGTAAATTTTTAGCACCATTGCCACATTTTAATACTTAGAATGTTGAGAAAAGAAAAATTAGATTTTACATATGCTTCGGTTAAAAATAAAATAGCATGTAATAACTTCCAAATTCTTTATTGTGCCAGAGGCACATCACTTACTGAAAGAACAAAAACAATACACTCGGTGATTCATGATAAGGAACTCACCATGACGACCTTTGGAAACTACACGATAATCTCTCAATTTTGTTCTTAATATAAGAAGAGTAACAATTGCAGATAGTGTCACTGCAAAGGCAATCGACCCTAAGACTATGCCGACTATTGCTCCCGTGCTTATCCCCGATTTTGAAGAGGTGGCAGTCACTGCAACAATAATAATGAGCAATATGAGAACAGTCATATGTCATGGTGTAGAAAAGTACGTTACATATTATGCCGCAATTTATTAATTGTAAATTTCAACTTGTGAAACAAGCAAATAGAGAGAAAGCAAATTTGTTTACAGGGAGGATCATTAGTTCAATATGTACCGAAAACATTACATGAACGGCTAAATGAATAGAGATTTTATTTGAAATTCATAGTAATCATCCAGATAAAGAAAACATGAATGCAGTTTTAATAACATTATGCATTAAATTGAATTTCCCGCAAGCAATCTAGCATATCATAGAAAGTTTCTGAAACTCACCATTCAGGTAAAAGCCCAAATTGAAGTTCAGCAATTCATATGGTCCAAACAAATCACTGTCAGGAATATTCCATCCTGTGAACATGCTTTTAATTCGCATGACCTCAGTTTCATTGAAAGTATGGGAACTATTTAGATCAACATATAAAGGAAAAAACTTCAAGTTCATTCTCAATCGAGGTCCTGCTTCCCAATGAAAAGTAAAGTTTAGTTGAGTCATATTTATAGTAAGACCAGTAGTCATGTATTTCTCAAAATCGTCTATGTATGGAAGGAAATCTGAAAACCCGGGACTTTTCAGTCGATAATCAACAAGCAATGGTGCTGCACAGAAACAATCCAAAGAGTATTCATAAGGAGGCGGGCATGATTGAGCAGGACAGAAACCATTGGCGTTTATTCGAACGAGGTTGTTTGTGTCATTAACGCCTTTGGAACTACAGAGCTGACTCAGGGTGTTATTTGAGCATAGAGGATTCCCATCAAGACTGAAATACAAGAATTTTCAGATAATAATGTCGGAGACATTTAAAAAAGATGTCGTATATATATGCTAAATCTAATGCTCAATTTTTGATCTTCGGAAAATGACACAAGACGTTTGAATGTACATAACAAAATCAAAATAATGGAAAACAGCAGTCTCCACTACAATGATTTCAGTGCAAACTGCATAGTAAGTTAAGAATCTTACAAGACGGAGACATTTGGAGGAAGATTGATATTGCCTGATACAGTTGTAAATTGATTATTTTCCAACTCCCTGAAAGATCAGAAACTCAGGCTAAGCAAATCAAAAATGTAAATCTAAGTATTCACTAGCAACTATGCAGATGGAAATATACATGAATTGAATATACTAGCGTAGAAAAACACCCAAAATATGCCCCAAAGGTCAAATCTTTACCAATTTGATTGTACACACACCTATTTAGCACCAATACTTCAGATTGAATGTGTACGCATCAGTGTCCGATATTGAAACATGTGGCTACATTCAATTTCTTTCATTTTCTAAAATTATTATCAATGTCAATGTCATCTCCAGTGTTTGGGCTTCATAGGCAGGGAACATACTATGATTTGCTATACAGAAAAGAACGCATGCACACTCCTAATACACATTTAGCTAGGAAAACAAAATTGTGGAACTTATTAATTTAGGGCTTACAAGATAAATCTTTCTGTTCCATTTAAAGTCTTATCCTGCCAAATCGTGGAGGGAACAATGCCATTCAATGAATTGTTTGCAAGAGACCTACCACAGAGAATGATAATTGTAAGAATCCATTTAGTTAATAACATGATTGATTAAATAAGAATATATATATATATATATATATATATATATATATGTGTGTGTGTATGTATAAAGCAGGGTCTTACTAGTTAGTAGTAGAAAATTCAATATTTGATGGGGAAATGAGATAAGTGGTTGATATAACTTTCATTTGGCTTATATTAACAATTTGATGTATAGAAGAAAAGATAAAACAAAAGAAAACTTACAATCTCTGAAGATGTGGAAGACTAGAAAAGGAGGGCGGAATGGTTCCAGTAAGCTTGTTGTTTGAAAAATCACTGCATATAACCACATAAATCAATGATCAAAAGTATGTAATCTCATATTTAGTAGATTTACAACAAACAATAAACAGGAGGAAAATATCGGCATATGGAATTCAAATAATTAAATGCAAAATAAATAGAGTAGAGATTATTTGAATGGTAGAGATTCTTACATGGTTGTGATGTTTTCTGAAAGTGTGGAAGGAAGTGATTCATTCAACTGATTGGAACTGAGGTCACTGAAATTCATACAACATAAAAATGGTGACATGCTAGATTCTTTGCATCGAAAAGTAACTTCCCTCAATACAGATAACTGAACTTACAGATAAAGAAGATTTGGTATACGGCTTAAGTCAGGAATCGGTCCTTGCAAGTTGCAATTCTTAAGGCTCCTGATAATATCAAGAAACCAATAACATTTAGAGACAAAAATCATAGTATCTAAAACTAGTACTTCGCAGCTAAATATTAGAAGAAAGGCTTTGGCACATAGACTCCACTCCCTGCTCTTACAAGACTTACTTAGAGACGAGGGATAACAAAATTCACTTACAACTTCAACAATTTAGACATGTTGCTATAAGTATCTGGAATGCTATTCCCATTGAAATTATTGTTGTCAAGTTGACTGCAAGAAAATCCAAAAACAATACTTCAAGAATCTAATTATACAAACACAATTATTTAAGAGCTGTAATGTAAACATCACAAGATGATTCTTGTGGACGTGTTGCGATAATCGTACGAAGGTGAAATACTAACCACCTGTTTATTTATAATAAAATTAGACTAGCTTAATCAGAAAATAAATTCATGAAATATAATGAGCTATCGAAACTATTCCTAAGATATCATCTATGAGATTTCGTAACACTTGTATATTTTAGAGTGAATACTGAAATTGGTCCCAGACAAAACGAAGACATATTTGATCCCTGAGAAATGAAAATACCAATTTGGTCCTTAAGAATCTCAAATGAGGGTCATATTAGCCCCTAATAGGAACTAAAATGTCCCTAAAAATATCTTAAAAAGGACTAACTTGACACACTTTTGGATTGTTATGACAAAATTGGTACTTTCCATTTACCACAGATCAAATAGGTCTCCGTGTTTTTTTATCGGGGACCAATTTGAGTACTTACTCGATATTTTACTATTTTAGTGACAGTCCAAATTACAGATATTTAAATAATGGAACAGCTAACAGAGATCAATGCTAAGTGGAAGAGAAGCAAAATGCCATGAGCTTTATAAAGAATATGAGCTTTTTACATCTGAAATGAAAAACATAAAATATAATTATATATGCATACAAACACATTTCAGAGAATAAGAAAATCGTACAGAATAAGTAAGCTCGGCAGTTTGGAAAGCTCAGGAGGAAGATATCCTGATAAATTGTTGTTGTCAAGAAGGCTACAGGTCCAGAGAAACATCTTGTTAACAAACATATAAGTATGATAACAAAGGATTAAATAAAACCAAGAAAAACTTCCAATGACCAACTTACAAGTGAACAAGTTTTGGTAATCGGGAAAGTTCCGGTGGGATTTGCCCGCTAATTGAATTATTGTTCATGTGACTGTTCAATTGGGGGAAAAAAAACATTATTTTCTTTCCATTTTTATTTTGGTAATAACTACAAAGGTTGAGAAATAAAAGAGTTCAAATAAAAATATAAAGAACGGTCATGCTTAAACATTTTCGTCATCAAGAACCTTACAAGTGTTTTGTCTTGTTCAGGTTTGCAAATGATGTAGGTAGAGATCCTGATATATTGTTTTGATCAATTTGTATTCTATCAAGGTTTGGAAGAAAGCCAAGTTCCTCTGGCAGTGAACCTGTTAATTGATTTCCATTCAGGAGTCTACAAAAAATGAAGAAAAAAAGTTAAAATGAAAACAATTGAGTTATTTAATCATATGGCGACTAACATACATGCTAAAAGAAAAAGGTTTAACTTACAAGAGGATTAAAGATTTGATATTGCCAATTTCCTTTGGAATACTCCCAGTTAGATTGTTCCACATGAAGTTCCTTTAGAACATGTAGAAAATCATGTATTAGAAGAAGTTAACTAAAAGATGTAAAAACGAGGAAAGACTCAAATGAGTCAAAACTACTACATAAGTAAAGTGGCATCTAGCAATTTAAATTGAAAATTATTTGAAATTATTTGTAATTTCAAGCATAAATGCAGCTAATGTCTTACAATCTTTCCATATAAGCTAAGCTGCCAATTTCTGGTGCCAAATTTCCGAACAAGTTCAAATTCATTAGTTGCCTACAAACAAAAAAAACAAACTTGACAAAGGAGTAGCGGCAAAAAGAAAGTTCTCAATTTCCAAACACAGAATGATAGCTTTGCATTGAGTAGTTTGATTCTGGAAAGAAATGAAAAGAAATTACAATTGACGAATAAGATTGATAGCTTCTCAAATGGAAATTATTCCACATTCTACAAGCTATTTAATAAGTTGTGAATCAATTGTCTCCTTAACAAATGAAAGAGAGAGAGAGAGAGAGAGGGAGAGGGAGGGAGAGAGAGAGAGGATGTGTAAGCTTGTAAATATAAATATGTCTTTTATGAAACAGAAATGTCGAGTAGAAGACAGAAGTCATACAATTCTTGAACATGTAAATAGCCATCCATTAATGTTTCATTGAAACACAAAACTCCTGTCCAACGAGATGTGCACGGGTCTCCATGATTCCAATTGCTCAAATTTCCATTAGGATCGATCAAACTTTGTTTTATGGCTTTTAATGCTTCAACTGCATGTCAATTCAAACAATTATCACATTATCAATAGAATCAACAAAAAGCAACATTATATCTTATAAGAAATGTTTTATGGATAGTCTCATAGAACACAAAATTCTCCTTCCTCTGAGTCAAGTGTAGAAAACTCCACAATTAACCAAGTTCATCTGAGATGATACAATTATCTTATCTCTATCTTTGGTCACTGTCATAAACCATCCCTAAACAGTTTGGTGAAGACATGTGCATGGTTTTATACAATATTTCTAACATGTCCCTTCATGCAAGGGCTCTTTGGGCTTAAAATGTGAAAAATGAAAGGACGGCATATCTCGTACTGAAATTCAACTTCTTATTAGAAAAGTGATCGAGACGAGGATCAAACTCGAGACCACTTGCTCATAGAAGCTTAAGAATCATGTCATGAACCAACTATCACAAAAGCTTAAGCTATTAGGCAAAGACACATAGATGGTTTTGTGTTATACTTTTTACAGTCATCCAAGGTTTTTTCATACAGTTAAATCCCTAAACTAACCAACAATGTAAGTAACTAAAAGAATATCATTTGCAAATTGTATCACTACCACTTCCAGAGACACTTGTATACGATCAAAGAGAATTTCTCAAGAACCAAATATCCAAAAAGCTCAAATTAAAGATTTTTATCAATACAACCCTAACATCTCCCTCACACAAGGACCTTTTAGACTTGAGGGGTGAAAATGGACAAATTCAACTACCCCTACTGAAATTAAACATTTTTTTTATTACAACTGAAATTAAACATTTTTTTTTATTACAACTGAAATTAAACTTTAGAGCTACATGAACGATTTCTAGTATTTAAGTACATCCCTAATAGAAGCAAAAATAAATCACGGAATGCCAAAAAAGGAGAAAAAGAAACATACCTTCAGTGGGGTCAGTGATATTATCTTGTGCAGCAACCAGTAATAAATAGCAACAAAACCATAAAATGAAAACAAATTCATGTTTATGACCCTCTGAAAGATACATCCTTGAAATATACAGAAACCACCACAACACAACCTTTAAATATCTCTCATGAATCACTCAAAACACTTTCTCTCTCCCTGATAACAAACAAATCAAGTAAGAAACATTAATTGATGATGTGAATCCACAAACAACCCCATGTAAGCATAAAATCAAACAGCTACCAGACTAAAGAAAAACACCTGAGACAACATAATCAAACTTGAAACCCAAATGGAAAAAGACTCAAACTTTGAAGCAAATAACATGAAAATAGTGAAAACTAAAACATGGGGTGTTTTTATATTATTACTTACAGGTAGTGAAGGTGGCATAGACGTGGGACAAGATGTGACAAAGTGAAGGGTATTTCAGTATTGTATTTATGACTGAGTCGCCATAACAAATGTAGAAGAAAATATAGGTGGTGCTCTTGATGAAGAGAGAAACAATCACTTTCAATACTGTAGAAACTTTTCACCATTTTGCATTAAAAAAAAGTAGGAAGAAGAAAATAAAATAAAGATGGGTTATTCTTAAATGGGTTGGCTTCTTTGACTTTATGAGAATGTAATGAAATAGAAGAATGAATTTTTTATTTATTATAGAATAAAATGGAAGAATGAATTTGATACCGAATCAAACCACCAAAACGGTTTGTACACTGCAGAAGATAGAGAGTGTGTCTTTATTCATTTTTGTTTTTTTTCTCCTTCTGTTGATTTTTATGAATGAAAGTATATTCTTATTTTTTATTTTTTATGATTAAACAATTATTTTGTTTCGTCTTTAATTTCTAACTCGTGTGATAAATAATATTATTAGATTGAATTTTTTGTTTTAAATTTGCACCTGAGATCAATAATAGTATTTATTATCTTTTTTACGGACCAAACAAAATAATAATAATTTTGATCCTTAAATATATAATGTAGCACTCAATTGACCCATCAAACTTAGTTTTGATCTTGTATATCCAACGAGACCCAATAGCACGTTTTTCAGAAGGAAGAGGTATTAATTCTCAAGTATTGGTTTTGTGCAATGCAGATAGTTCTTTTGCCATAGCCTACTACCAAAGAGGATCAAGAACAACCTCTTTATAGGAAGAAGACTCAGACAAAGTTGACGAGAGGAGTAACTAGGAGGATCAACAATCTCCTGCGATTGTTGAATCACATCCAGACCTTTGCAGAAAGGAACAATTCCTCTTTGATGGATTGCAGAAGGCCTCTCAAAACCGTAAGCATATATGCCTCACAGAAGGTTTTCTTGCAGCCCCATTGCATCAAAGCTATCATGGACTTCATCATATGAGGTGAAGAATCTTGCCCATCACTGCCAAGCAGTTCAATCATCTTAGTGTCATAATGATTAGCATCAAATTGTGATCCTTCTAGAGCCAAACCTGAAGCTTTTGATACAAATACAACATCTATTCTTATATCAGTATAATTTCCCTGCCATTGCAACCAGGACGCCGCCATCTTCATTGTCATAGACAATTGCAACTATGTAGCCCGCATTTTGTGCCATTCTAGCCTTTTCTTCGAAGCTACACCCCCTCTAATCATCAAAACAAAAGGTGAACTAACATACGAAAGTTCTGTACATGATAATCTGGTGTTGTGTGAGCCTGACCTCTCCTTCTATAGACGTCGTTATGCCGATCCTACCATTGAAGACGAATACCTGAATGTTGTGAACCTGCTATCCAAAAATCAGTATGATCCAACGGTTAACAAATGCACAATCGATGTTTTTGTGAGACTGATAACAAAATCGGGAATATAGTTACTCTTCTCTTTTGGTGGTTGTCTTTCCTATCAAAATAATCTCTCTCTTCTTTATAGTAGATCCCAAAATCAATCAAAGCTCTAATACCATGTTAACAATGAAAAGAGGAAGAAGAGAGACAACCAAGAGACAACCACTCTAGGGCTTCATAACATAGAATTAGGCATGGCAACGGGGCGGGGCGGGGGCGGATTTCGCCTCCTTCACACCCGCACTCGACTAATCGGGAAAACTCGCACCTGCCGCCGTTTTATAGCGGGTGACATCCCGCCTGCAATGGGTCTCAAGTTTCCCCGCCCGCACCCGCACCCGCACCCGCACCCACTCAAATATATAAAATTATAAATTTAAAATTCATTTTTATTATAGTAAAATAATTATTATTAAATAATAATAAAATTAAAAATATTTTATATAGAGATAAAATTATAATTTTTAATATTTTAAAAAAATATTAAATATATTAAATATGTATTTGTATATAAAATTAAAAAATTACAATAATAATACTTGTGGGGCGGGTTCGGGTGCGGGGGCGGGGTGGATATCACCACCCCAAACCCGCGCTCCGCCCCCGAATTTTAATGTCGGGGAAAATTCGCACCCGCACCCAATTAAAGCGGGTTTTCCCCGCCTAAATAAAGCGGGTTTGGGTGGGTACCCGCGGATGCTGATTTTATTGTCATCCCTACATAGAATGAACCAAACTTAAGTTAATAGGGTTACAATGAGTATATATATAAAAGAATAGAGATATCTAAAATACTCTTACTACTAATATATAATAGCATTATCTAACGGGGGCAAGAATATCACCCACTTGTCCCTGTTGTGGGATTGACGACGAGACTATTCTCCACGTGCTGTAAAATTGCTATCACGCAAGAGAAGTATGGACTAGACTTATGCCTCATAATTTGTTAACTCATTTTCTTTCTTTTGATTGTAGAGATTGAGCTTTTAACAACCTCAACAACATGTCGAATTAAAGGTTTCTAGAGACTTATTATCCGATATACGTCGTCCATACTTCATTGAGGGCATTGAAAAACATTCAAATACTCATTTACAAACAAACTTTATTCACAAAGACAATATCTTTATTGGGTTGAAGCGACCTCATGATAGTTGGGTGAAACTCAACAATGATGAGCCGTGCAAAAGAAGTGGTGAATTTGTAGGGTGTAGAGGGTTGCTTTAGAGTTCTTATGACAGATGGATCAAAGGGTTTAGTCGCAAGATTAAAGTTTTTGATGCGTTTACTAAGTGGAGCAAAATGTTCGTTTATCCATTATTTACATCTTTTTATTTTTTAATTTAAATATGTTTTTTTTCGTCAAAATGTAACACTTTTAAAATGACTATTGTGAATTCAAAACTATCATTTACTCATTTTTTTATATTTTTATTTTTTCCAGTTTAAATATATTTTTCTTCATCCAGATATACCACTTTTAGATATGTAAAACAATAAATAAGTTATTATTTCTTGTAGATATATTATATTTTTATTTTAACCTTTTAGTTTCCATAAAGTTTATTCATGTTAAAATTAATATTTGTAACATATACTTCTAATACCCCCATAAAAATTAAAATAAATATTACACATATATAAATAAATTTTAACGTGAACAAATTTTACAAAAATTAATTAAAACAATAATAATAATAATAATAATAATAATAATAATAAATAAATTATTATTTCTTATAGATAT
>JBBPBT010000811.1:6644832-6656523 GCA_037974875.1 Cicer bijugum | reverse complement strand
TTTCTTTCGTAAAACAAAGTGAGATACATAATTGCATAGTTGAGTAAAACTTTTTTACTAATAATTTATCTTTTCTATAATATGATTTATCAAATTTTATGTTCTATGTTTTTACATTTAAATATAGTATTTCATTCATAAAAATTTTCCTCCGGTTTGAAATTAACATTCTCTGGACAAAATTTAAATTAATTAGCATATATTTAGTTATTAATTCTTTTATGAAATATTACATTAAAATTTTCTTACAAACAACTTGGGTGTTATTCACCTCATTAAAAAATATGTGTATATATTTAATTTAAAGAAAGTGTGTTCATATTGGTGCTTCATGTTAGTCTATGGAGAAAGCCAAGTCAAATTAGGTGAACCTATAGAAGGAACTGAATCAAATCTGGATATTAAATAAACTTGTGTTGGAAGCAACTAAAAAATTATTGAAGTTGCATACTTAGTAAAATAGGTTTGGTTTTTGTATATGATGTAAATTTTTGGTGAAAGTACACAACTTTATTTTCAAACATGCGATTGCAGAAAACATACAATACATCACACCAACCATAGATAAAAGTCAATATATAATTCGACTTCAACTTGTAGAAGTTAAACTTTATATAATCTTTGATTAAAAAAAGTTTATATGATATTCTTAAAATTGTAAACTTTATATTATATTGGACAATTAGAAGACTAATCCATATAAAAACTTAACTTGTTTCTAGAAGACTTTTTCTTCTTAAGTTTGGATTGTTTAATGTTGCCCATGAGAATCTCCACACCATTTGAAGAGCAATGTTGTGTTCTTGATGTGGACCCCAAGGCCACCTAAACTTTGGCTTTTGGATTATATCTCATTTAAGGGTTTGTTTGCTACATATTATATAAAAAATAATAATTTTGATAATTCATATTTTAAAAATTATTTTAATTTTGTTTACCGAGATAAATATTTTTTTTAAGAAAATAATCTGTTATAAAAAAATGGTAATGTGAAGCTACTCAAAACAATTTTACATTTAATGTAGTTTATAATTTATTTTAAGACTTTGAATTTTTTTCAAAAGCTATAACAAATGGATAAAACTCCTAAAAGTGATTATTATTTAAAAAAAAAAGTATTTATTTTTAAAACTCCCTATTGGTTG
This sequence comes from Cicer bijugum, assembly GCA_037974875.1. Classification (NCBI taxonomy): domain Eukaryota; kingdom Viridiplantae; phylum Streptophyta; class Magnoliopsida; order Fabales; family Fabaceae; genus Cicer; species Cicer bijugum. Next base: position 6,655,378 of record JBBPBT010000811.1, on the reverse strand, counting down.
GCCACTCAACTTTATGTCAATAGAAAATTTAAATTTAATTTTATGTCATGTATTAAAATTATTATTGTTCAATCATTTAAAATTATCACTATTCTCTTTTTATTCAAATTAATCATTATTTAAAAATGATATTTATTCATTTAAATTAATAGAATAAATCAATCGCAACTAACTCAAAGTTATAATTGTTAAATTCAAAAATGATAAATTTATAAACTAACAATATCTATAAATGCGATACAATTAAAGTAGTTGAAATTTTATGCGTTTGACGTTCCATTATATTATCCTTAAATCTTATAAATCTATTAATTTTAGTGAAGATCGTAATAATTCATCAAAGCACGTGGTCACCAGCTAGAAAGCTTCAAATCAATTTTCCAGAATCATTCATTATATATGGAGTGTTCATACTGTTAGAGTTTCGTATACGACCCTATCGTAGTGTGTCTGTGAAGAAAACCTAGTCAAGGTGAACCTATTAACATAAGGTATTAAGAATTTTACAATTTAAATATTAATAATGCTATTAATATGATCACAAATTAATAGAGAATATTAGGTAAAGAAATATAGTAATGAATAATAATAAGGATAAAGATGTTCTTCATTAGTATTGTAAGTTCAACTCAATGGTAGCTCCAAACAAGGCACTTCCTGAAAATTTTGATGTCCTATACAAATTTTAAATTTGGTGTCATAGTTCTATATTTTTTTATAAGTCATATAATGATAATAAAATTCATTATATTTAATATTATATTAATTAATTTGTTTTATATATATATATATATATATATTAATTAATTAATTCATCTTAAATTTTATGACTGAGATAATCATAATTAATTTCGTTATGTTTGATACGGTCAACATATTTTTGCATAATAAATTTTCATTTAACATTCGTCTCAACAAAAGATACATTTTTTTTAGATGAGCGTATAAAGAAACAATTATTGACAAAAGAAATTCTTATAGAAATTAATACATATTTTTTTTTATTTTTCTTCACAAACTTTAGGAACCAAAGAACAAAGGAGTAGGAGAATTGATAAAGATAACATTTTTGTTATCTAGCATTCTAATTTTAATATAAGGATAACAAATGCATATCATTTTTGTACATATTCAACCATAATGGTCCAACAATTTACAAATTTAAAATTTAAGACTTAGAGTTTAAGAAGAAAAAATATTGAACTATTCAAATTTTGACATTTTTTAATATATAATTTTTTATACTGCATTTTGTTTACTATATAATTTTTTAAACTATAAAAATAAAATTTTGGTGCCCATGAATGATTTAGGACCCTGTACAGTCGCACACTCCAAACATGCTCAAATTGTTATTGACCATAAGAGTTATTGATATATATGAGTTCAGATTTAAACTTGAAATTTTCTATTTCTTCACATTTAAAGTGTGTGTCTAATTACATTATTTAAAAAAAATATCATTGTTATGCTAAATAATATATAGAGAGAAATACATTTCAAGATAAAGACTTGTCAAATATATAAATATATATATATATATATATATTATTTTATAAATATTTAATAAATCTAAAAAATAATATTATGACATATTTAAATAGTGATATCTAATTGAACCGTCGTTAAAAAAATTATATTGTTGCATGTATATAAATAAAATTTATCTACAAATTAATGATATATATCATAACGTCACTTCAGAGATCCGATCTAAAACACGTGGATACAGATAAAATTTGGTTGAAAGAAAAAAATCCTACCTTAATTATCACTACTAAATAACAGTGAATACTTTGTATATCTACAAAATAACCATAACTTCTAAAACTACTCAACAAACATTTACATAATGAGTTATAATTTTTTCCGTCAAGAAAAGTGAGATATATAATTGCATTGTTGGGTAAAACTTTTTTACCAATACAAAAAAAGTGATATAATTTAGTTGATTTTCACAATTTATGCTTTACGAAAGTTGCATGAGCATCAATCTCATGAAAACTCTTAATAGTTATTTCTTTTTATTGCTATCATACACACAAAACATTTAATTTTATGTCATGTATTAAAATTATTATTATTGATCTTAAACCATTTAAAATTGTCATTATACTTTTTTACTCAAATTTAATTAATCGCCATTATTATTATTTTTATCTAACAAATGATGTTTACTTTTTTAAATTAGTAAAAACTATCAATCGAGAATAACTCAAATTCACAATTATTGAAATTGAAAATGATGGACCTGCCACAAACTAAAAGCATCTAAATTAATTGTATAAAATTATAAAACGTTTATGAATATAACAAAATTAAAGTGATTGAAATATTATGTATTTAAATGTTCATTATTTTCAAATAATTGAAAAATCACCTTATTCCATTAACTTTAGTGAAGATCATAATAATTCACTAAAGCACGTGGTCACCCAGTAGAAATCTTCAAATCAACTTTAGAATGATTCATTATATATAGTGTTCATACTATTAGAGTTTCATATACGACCTAATCATAGTAATTAAATGGTTAGTATTTGGGTTAGTGCGGAGAAAACCAAGTCAAGGTGAACCTATTGATAGAAGGTATTAAGAATTTTATCATTTAAATATTAATAATGATATTAATGTGATCATAAATTAATAGAGGATGTTAGGTAAATAAATATAGTAAATAATAAAGATACAAATGGTTATTATTTATTAGTTTTTGTAAGTTCAACTTAGTTGGTAGCTGTAAGTATAATGATATGTGAGAGTTTAGATTTCAATATGAGATTTTTTACTTCTTTGCATTTAAAGTGTGTGAGTTTAATTATTAAATTAGTTGAACAAAAAATAGATTGGTCGTCGTTATGTTGAATAACAAATATAGAGAAATAAATCGCTCATAAAATATTATCATATTTCTCATATATAAGGTGTTCTATATTTTACACACAATAACAATGAACTCTATAAGTGTTCATGAATCCAAATGTCTTTTTTATTTTAGCTTGGAGCATCATCTCTTCACCCTAAAAAACAAAAATAATTAACCCTATAGAGATAATATATGAGTATATATCTCCTCCAAATAGTATGGACTGATCCACTAATTAATTTCAGGTTTAATCATGTAAATTGGCTCTGCAAATAAATGACATATTGATTTTAGTCATTGAAAAAAAAATTCACAAAATATATATACCCTTGTAATTTTAAATCACTTTTAATTTAGTCTCTGGTTAGATTTTAGTGCTAAAGTGGACAAATATTGATGCATGGCTTACACGACATGACTAATTACTTGTCAAACCACAATTAGTCATTATTAATCACTTTTAATTAATTATCATAAACTAAAACAAATTGTTCTATTAAAAATGAGAAATACAAATGAAATTGATTATAAGGATGGGGAATTAGGTTAAGAATTAAGATTTAGGGTTTTCTAAAATAGAAAAGAATGCAAAAATGAAAATTGCGATTTGAGTTCTAGCTGCGAATGTGAAATGAGTGCTAGAGTTTGTTGAGACAAACTAGTGAAGACGAATGAGTTAGGTAGACAAATGTTTTAGGTTGACGAATGTAAATGTTGTGTTATTTTGAATTGAAGGTTGACGTTTGTTTGTGGTTGTCAGACGTCTTAGTTTGTGAGGTTGATAACTTTAAAAGACACATTTTTTTAACACTTTTTCCATGTGGTGGAGACCATATATTGCGTGTGGTTTATGTGTTTTTAAAAGCATTTTTTAATCTTTTGTGGGGACCATAGAATTTATATTAAAACATTTTTATATATGTTTTAATGACAACATACTTTATTGAGTAAATACTAAGTTTATGAATGATGATCTACTGATTTTTATAGGTTAATTTTTTGTTGAAAGAACAAGGATCACATAAGTAGATAAACTAGAAGTCGTTCACATAAACAAAGTGCATAATATGTGCTCAATAATGAAAGAATCAAAGTAGCATTATAAGATTACAACATTCATTTTACAAGCTTCATGAAGATATTAGAAGTCTATTATTTGAACATCAAGATAATTCAATGAAAGGATGAAGAAATCGTCATATAAGGTCTTCCTCATTACATGAAAGTTCTAACAAATATAGAAGGTTAAAGCAAAACAAGGAGGTTCATAGTTGAAGAATCATATTATAATAACTTGTATTAAAAGCTACACAAAACTTTGCTTGAAGTTTATGTGGAAACTTTTACATTGAGTTTTTGTGTCATCCTACCAAAGATTTTCAAAATTTAGAAGTTTTGAGACATTTTGAAAGAGATTGTGCAGGACACAAAAGTTTGTTTCAATCATTATCATGGACTATGAAAGAAACTTTCTAATTAGGAACACATTTATTATCATCGCAAAGCATTTTTACATAATGATATAAGGACATGGAACAACTTTTATGAATGAATATTTGAGTAATTAATTCAACTATCATTTCACTTATTGATAAGAATGTTTGTTACAACACAAAATTATATTTTCTTTATTCAAAGATGAATGCTAGCCTAAAATAGAAGGATGCTACATTTATATCATGTCAACACTATCCAAAAAATATTATGAGTCAATGAAAATCAAACAAGTCAAAAGTTATCTTAAGAATCAAGTACTAAATGTTCATAATGTTATGAACCAAGGAACATTGGGAATAATTAGAATGATCATTTGATGTATTGGAAAACATGTCCATCGGACATAGTATGAATTCAAACATTTTAAAAGATCAATAAAAAAAAAGTCAAAGAACATATTTATGAAATAGTCTAAAAGATATATATATATATATATATATATATATATATTCAACAATAAATATATCAATGTTATTTCAAATTTTATTTAGACCAATGACAACTCAACAAATTAACCATATCAAAAGAACAAATGTTCCATATTTTAGGGAATTTTTTGATGATTTTCCATGTGTTAAATCACCAGAAGACAAAAATGTACTTGTAAAATACAAAAGTGGTTTGATACATTTTGAAAGGTTTCATGGTGATCTATTTCCTCACAAAGTTAAGAGCATTCTCATCTAGTAAAGGAAAATTTGATCAGTTTCAACATAAAAATGAAAAGATCATGCACCAAGATACCATAGGGAAAATCTCTCAGTTGTGAGAATTAAACTACTTAACATTAGATGAATCGAGATATTTCTTGTATGTGTAGTATGTAGCTCTTACTCTTTACATTAAACATACACGAATCACCACACATTTACTATTTGTTCTAAACATCTTTAGTTTTCTAAATGTTTTCTATAAGAGAAAATTTTATAAGAAATTATTATTTTTGATGTATACACTTGAGAAATGTATTTACTAACTGTATGACACAATTTAAAAAGAGTCACAGTTTAAAATCTGATTTTGTAACTATTATTTCTATTTCAAGTAGAAACTAATGCATTTGTTTATTCATGTTTCTTGCATTTTTATAACTATGAGTTTTGCACTTGTGTTTTCTATCATGGAAGCCAATTGTAATTGATTAGGTTATTTCTTACAAATGGTAAGAAATTTGTGGTTGAAAGTATAGATTTTGATAAATGGAGTTAATTTGGAAATATTGGTTTGTTGAACAATTTAGGATATGAAAATGTGTATAGGATGTGGTGAAAGATTGACGATGATGTTAGTTTTAAACTTATAAGATTAGATGAATATACTTATGTTGTTGATAATTAATTTGTTTAGAACAAATGTGTGATTAACATTTATACATTGAATTGATGATTTATTTGGTCTATCTTATGTTCACCCTTTAATGGGATCGTCAATAGTGATTGTTGAAGGAAATTCATATAGAATGAAGATGAAAGCAAATAGAACCCTCAGTAAAAAAAAACTTCATCACCCAATAAACTTAACAAATCCGCATGAACTAATATTGAAGTGGTGGAGAATGAGACTAAGAAGTCATGAAAATAATTCTTAAAAATTATAGTTAGAGGATATTGGGTATGAAAAAAGACAAGCCTTCATTTTTTATCAACAAAAGATACTATTTTACATTTCAAAATTATTTCCAACACTTAAATGTAAGGCATAAACATTTATGTAGCATCTATTATGTAATACATTTTAAATTAAAACTTTGTTTTGTTGGTGATTGTCGTGGCCTAAAATTTCGAGTGTTTTTTGAATTCAATGGAGTCGCCACCAAAATTTATTTTAAAATAGAGAAAATATTGGAAAACTCTTAAAAATAGAAAAAAAAATGGTATTTGAAACCAAATTTGAGTTCGGGAGTCGATTATGCGTAGGGAAGGTATTAGCACCCTACGACATCCGTAAAAAACGGTTACCTATAATTAATTGTGCAAGATTAATTTTAACTTAAATATATTTATTTTTCTTTATTATTAAATATGAATAACAATTATTACTATATTTAAAATATGATTTTGAAATAAATATGTACTTAACAAATAAAGGACAAAAAAAGAAAATTTTATTTATGTGTTTGACAAGAATGGTGATCTTGCTCCTACGTATCTCTCGGTGCGATAGAGAAATCAAAGCTACGTAATTCTTAGTTAAAAAAATAGGAATGTATTTAGTGTGTTTTAAAGAAAATTTGTTTCGTTATTGACAAAAAAAAAGTCATTTTGGAAAAAAAAAAAAGAGTTTGTATGATTTAAATAATTATTTTGAAATACGAGTTTTCAAGACTATCAAATTGTAAAATTTGTGTCTAAAAAATTTAATGATTAAAAAAGATGTCTCATCTAATTGATCATTTTAAAAATATTTTATTTTACTTTCAAATGTAAATATGAGTTTTCAAACCAACAAGTGGTACAACTTGTGTCTTAACAACTCAAAGATTAAAAAAATGTTAAATTTAATTTAATCAAATTTAATAAATAAATTTTAGATTATTCTATTAATTTATCAAAATAAAATAAAAATAAGAACAAATTTTAGTGTAATAATTTATGTCAACACATAATTTGAAACAATATTCCTCTTGATTTTATTTCTTAGCAAATAGAATTTTATAAACTTAATAAATTAACAAAGTAAAAATGCAAGTAGTACTTGAAAAGAAAATGAACTCTATTATGTATAACGTGTTTGCCTACTCTGCGAAAATTGGAAAAGAAGATTAAAGCTACTCTACGCAAATTGAAAAAAAAGAGAAGTTGTAACCTATATGTATATATGTACTATGTGATAGATGTGCCATAGCTATTAAAATTGCTTTATAGGTCATGTTACCTTAAAAACCAAGTTGTAACATATTGAAAAATGTCATAAGTGGTCAAAAAGTTCTAATAGAAAATATACATACAGAGGAGTTGATATGATAAATTCATTTCAAAAGGATAAAGAATTTCACTATCAACACCATTGCACACTCTTAGAAGTTAAGTATTTCTTATTTTTCAAAATGCATTTCCTTTATTTTCCCATCATTTAACAATAATTTCATATTTAAAGAAATAAAAGAGAAACATCATTTTTAAGAGTAAGATCAGAAATTTCAGCAAACAAACCAACAAATAGAAGGCATATTCTTAAGCGCGAAAATAATGAAGCGTTGTATTAAAAAGATAGAGAACAAAACAAACGTGATAGAGACTGATTTGAGTATGGCAGCGAAGAAAAAGGCGGCAATGGTGCACAAGTGATGGTTGAATATGGTTATGGTGGTAACTTCACTTTGGTTTCTCCTTTGCTACTACTCTTGTTTTTCTCCACTTCTTTTTCAGTGTTTTTTTTAGTATTAGCTTTTTTTGTTTTGTAAACAAAATGGAAATGTATTTATAGAGTTTTTTTTTTATTTGTTTAGTTGTTTTCTTTGCCTCCCTTGGTCCTTCTCCATCAATTTCATGTTTGATGTTTCGTTTTCTTTGCTCATCATTTGCATTTTTCTGCACCTTTGATGCATTCATAATTTTAGATTATTTTACTTTTGTTTGATGATTTGTTGAGATTTTATTTGTTCTTTAGTTTCTTTTTTTTTTTAAACTCAAAAATTTGTTTATTTCTTCTGCACAATGTGTACAAAGACTGACTTATAAATTATGTTTTTATGTGTCTCTCATTACAAAGCAAAGGCTAGTGCCTCAAGCATTACACTGCATCAAGAACACAAAGGCAGCAATAAGGATAGCAACAAAACAGAGCCAAAATAAGCTAACTTAATTTGGTTTAAATTTGAATGTAATTATAAATTAAAATTGTAATTTTATTTGAAATTGTAAATTTATAAGACATAATGAAATTATTTATTGTAATTATTTTTATTTCCTTATTTAAATATATATTTTCTTTTTGATTTGTTTTTAACAAAAATGGACAAAATCAATATACTACAGTAATATATGAACACCTAATTTTGGACAAAATGCATGAACAACAATATTTGGTTAATGAAACAACATTATGATTATAGTTGATTTGTTTTGGTTACCGTCTATTTAGTACATCATTTATGTACTTGTTTATGGTTAATTATGTTAACACCAACACAAAATACATACACATAATTTTATCCAAATTTAACCAAATTTGTTCATCATTAAAAAGAACACAAATACATTAAACCAATATTAAACTACATCAACATTAAACACAATACAAATTCTTACTATTACATCATACATTCACTCCCACCATTACAACATATTTTAGCATAATAGAAAGCAAAAAATTTCAACTACTTTTAAGCAAAGCCCATAAGTCATTTAATATTCCTCTTCTTCTCATCTCGTAATTTTGTCTACAACTTAATAGTCTTCTTCGTACCAAAATCATTTATAATGTTATAACAAATGCATTTCAGGGTAGTTTGAGACTCCACTGCATTTCTAATATTTTCATTTTCTTTTGACTGTTTCAATGAGGGTGAAACTAAAAGAAAAATTACAAAAAAAAAAAAAAAGTTCATTGTAATTAAAAAATATATTACATCTTTCTAATGTGTGAATTGTGAGTGTTGTCTAGAGATGCAACAATTAAACTAATGATCTAATAAACTAAAGATTTTAATTATAATGATTTGATTATTATTTTTTTTCTCGTGTTCGAGTCCAAACTAAATAAATTAAATTTTTATTGATTTAAATATAATTTTCATGTTATTTATAATTGATCACTGATCCATTACTTTTTTTTTCAATTATATATATATATATATATAAATTTTCTCATTATAGTGTTTAAAAAATTTATGTAATTTTATAATAGTATAAAAATTATAGTGTTTGAAAAAGTTTCCTTTTCTTCAGGTTTTTAAAAATAAGTATTTTAATATTTTTTTATCGAACCGAACAAAGTCAATATACCCTTCAGCAGTTTGGTCCGAACAAAGTCAATTATAAAAACTCAATCAAATGGATTATCCTTTTTATTTAGATTTTTTTTCTTTTTGAAAAATGAAGCAAACCCATCTATATGTTATATATATGTTACATGTAGCTCTATCTCTCAAATTTGTGCTGCTTCTCAATTTCATTCCTCTCTCTCCTTTGCATTTGCAATTTTTTATTTTATACTTACATTAAAAATCGCAACTTAAAAATTCTAATAATATACAATAAAATATTTTATTTAATTTATCAATTTAAATTTTTTTAAAATCCACACTCCAATTTTTGTTGTTGAAGGTATGCTACTTTCATCAACTCAACATAATTACTTGATATAATCACACAACACAACATCAAAATTAAGCATGTGCAGGCTAAATTTTTAAATAATGTATAAATAATATTTGTCATTTAACAATTAATTAGAATCTGACTTTTACTAAGTAAATAAGTGATTCTGGAATTTCACATAGAGTTAAAAAAATCCAACATGTATGCCTAGAAGTTAACTTGTGTTGGAAGTAACTAAAAAATAATTAGTAGAATACTTGCATAAATGGGTTTAGATTTTATAATGTTCACCTTAGGTGAAAGTTTTCATTTTCGTCAAACATGTGAGATTGCTGAAAGCTCACCAAATGCCACTCATAGCAATGTTGAATAGTCTCTGTCTAGAAAGTCAAAAGTTCAATTAAGTTGGTTAATTAAACTAACTTATGACTTTTAATCTATATGTAATATGCATTTTCTCTGTTTTAGACTTTGAGAAATATCTTCATTACTCTTAAACATATGAAAGAGTTGTTTTTATCTTTATTCTTTGGAAGTTTTGTCATAGATAATATTATAAGCAATAAAATAAATTGATGTCATATTCTAGAGACTAAATTAATATTGTCAACAGTTCCAACATACACAAGTACTAAATAATAATCGCTCAATTTTCTTCTTCTTAAATTTAGTAAAAAAAAGTTTTTTTTATAATTTTTTTTTAAAAAAAAGTGAGATTAAAAGAAGTGCACAATGCATAGATTTAAAAGTAAATAAAATTGCCAACACAAGTGATATATATATTTGAATTATCTATTTTTGATCTATTTTTTAAATGTTTCAATTATCTCAAATTATTAATCTTTTGTGATTAATTAAGTTGACATTATATGATGTTTTTTAACAATGACTTTATATAATCTTAAAACGAGGAAATGCATTT
>JBBPBT010000811.1:6632161-6644030 GCA_037974875.1 Cicer bijugum | reverse complement strand
AATAAAATCTAAATTAATAAAAAGGAATCATAGAAATAATAATATTAAATGTTAAAAATTTAATTTATGTACATAGATAATATTTTTTTTACATATTCATTTAATTAAATCAATTTATACATGCCACTTTTTTGAATTAATTTTTAAAGTACCTTACGAATATATATTTAATATATTATAATTGAATGCACGTATAAAAATAAATCTACAAAAATAATTTTTTGTTGTTTATATATTCAACAAAGATAAATGAAATCATTATCTTAATTATTGCCATCACATGCCAACTTGAATAATCACAATAAGGCAAGTTGAAATCATATCTTTAATTTAATGTCCCATTGCACAAGCATTTAATAAATATTATTTTTCGACATAATAAATATATTGAGCAGTGTTGTTTGCCGAAAAATTGGATACATGCTTGCACTTGGTTATATGTCACAAATCAAAATTAAATTCTGCCTTTTATTTCAAACTAAGATGCAGCTTTAAACAGATGTTGTCAAAGCAAATCTATCCATTAACTTTATGATACATTGTAATTCCTCTGTTATAAGATACCTGTCTGACATCACTTTTTCACAACAATTAAAAAATAATAATAAATAAAAGATATAATAATTATTTTAGTAAAGTATTTTTATAATTATTGATGTATTTCATTTATTATAAATAAAAAAAATATCACCTATAGTCTTTTAATTTAATTTTAATTAACTTATTAATTTTTTATTTATTTATTTTTGATTTGGTTATTTATTTTAATTTTTTGATCTTTTATATTTTAAAATATCAACAATGTTATTCTTATTTTTTACAAAATTAAAAAATTCATAAAAAAATTTAAACAAAACTCATAAAATTAATTATCATCCTCAATATAATACAATTTCATCAAACTCATAATTTAAATATTTAAATAAACTCATATTTTTATCTCTAACAATATCAAATAAAGAATGTTAAATATGAATTTATTTAAAAATTTGAACTATAAATTTGAAAAAATTTATTTTATATTAAAGAATATAATTAAATTTATGAGTTTTGTTTGAAAATTTTAATGAATTTTTATAAAAAAAATAATAACATTATTAATATTTTAAAATATAAAAAATTAAATTATCACTTAAAGTTAAAATAAAATACTAAATAAAAAATAAAAAATTAAAATGTTAACTAAAATTAAATTAAAGAATAATATTTATCTAATAAAAAATTAATATATTAGGAGTGAAGTATATGGGACAGCAGACAGAGTATTGATGTTTTACATTAAGTACTTAACATGGTGGTTCCCCACAACCATGCAATAGAAAAAAATGTTTAGTGTCTTTCCAATTACTACTTTTGTTCTTAATATAAGACTTTTTTGAGATTTTTTTATATTGTTTTGTAAGTTTTTTTTTTCAATTCTTTAATTATATTAATTATTTTTTAACAATTTATTTTTGGTTAGTTATATCTGTTTCTATATCATCTTTTATATTTATATATATATATATAATAAAATATAAACTAATTTATTTTAAAAATAAATTCATAAAATAATTTAAATTGTATTTGATATTATAGTCAATTTTTTTAATTTTCATAATTTAATAATAAAATTTTATATATAAAATGATAGTAATTAAATAATTAATTGTTATACAGATAGGCCACGGAACTATTTCATATGTTGCTTTCCCACTAATCACTATAGCTATTCTCACGATCCCATGATTAGCCAAGAAAAATCTGCGTTGACCACAAAAAGAACCAAACAAATATGTGATTAATGTCATATTTATTTCTAACAAGATTTGAAACCGAAGGAAAAAACTCTGCCTACCAATTGCAATGGTTGATCCCACTGCTATTATCAGAGGAAGGTAAATAAATATAAGTGTTTCATAAATCTAAGATATTTTTACTTTAGACTTAAATATTATCACTACTTTAATTTTCTTTATATATATATATATATAATCTCTCCCTACTTTTTAATATGTTTTCAGCCGGAATATATTCAAAAATAAAAAATAATTTTGAGTTGTATAAAAGTATATTTTTGAAAATACACAATTTTAATTTAAATATATAATTAGTTCCTGCAAAATATAAAAAATTTAATAGTAGATCTAAATCAATTAATAAAACTATATTTTTACACCACACATTAAAAGAAAAAAGTAATATTATTGAAACACAAATTTTAAACATTTTTTTATGGATGAAATTTTCATAATATTGTAAACATGCTTGCAAAAATTCATTCAAAAACATATGTTAGTTTAATAACATAGACTAGAAGTTCATGTATGATAATTTGTAGATACTAAAAATTGTATTTTTGTTTAAAGATACTAAAATTAAAATGTTAAAATTTTATAAGGATTAAAAATATAATTAATCTTGTTTCTTATTTTTTAATAGTGCAATTTTTTGTGCCATTTTTGGTTTGTAATGAAACTTATTTCCAGGATGATTTTTTTTTTTAATGTGTGGTACAAAACAAATATTTTTATTAATTGATTTAGTTTCACTATTAATTTAAAACTATTTTACAAAAGACTAATTGTATATTTAATTTTTTAAAAGTTTTTTTACTAAATAGTAATATTATACGGGTGAAAAGTAACTCCCAAACGAATTGTTTTGAAAATGGGTCTGGTTTGTTGTCGTGACCACTCTCACCAAAGCCCAGCTGCAAGTCCAATGGGGTGTGACTTTGGAACTTCTGTGTGATTGGATTATAGGGTGTAAAACTGCATTAATTAATTAAATGCTTTGAAAAGGATACATACATGTGCACAGTATTTATATGTGAGAGAGATCACCTCAACCATTATTAGCAGTGCAGTTTGATACGAGGTTAGGGGTTCAACCCCAACGTATGATATTTTTTTAAAATTTTGTAAGTATTATGTTTAGTGCCACTTAAACTCCATGTGTATAATGTCACGTCCCCACTCTAGCATGTAACTCTCCATATTTCTCCTTCCACATTAGCATTTAATTGTCATGTCACATCTTTATTAAGTATTAGATGTAATTTCAAAAATTGGAGGATCAAAATTGTAAATTTCAAAAATAAAGGACTAAAACTGTAAATAGAGAAAAATAAAGAGGACAAAAATATATTTAAATTTAAATTTAAATTTTAATGCAATATTTCTAATGCAGTTATAAAATGAAGTTGGATTGGAAAAATTATTCATTTGCGTGGACATAAAAGGATGTTAATAAAAAAAAAATGGGTTAAGAATCATTAAGACAATCTTTTGAGACTTCAAAAGAACATCCTCCTTGAATCCTGCAAGATTCTAATAATGGAAAAAACTAAATAACTTATATATTGACATGCTGAACTAATTTATTAGTAATTACGTTCTTTTAAAAAAACAAGTATAAAAGTAAATTGGGATAATAAGAACTTCATGCTTTAAAAATATAAAAATTGCTCCTCAAAATTTTAATCAAACCTTACTCAATTATATAAAACGACTTGTAAGCTAAGTTCTAATATCATCTTAAAATTTAAGTCATATTGAGACTATTTAACATTACTTCAAATTTTCTATCTTAATGGAATTCACTTCCTAGAACTTGAATCGCACCACATAGCCAACTTGTCAGCTTCAACCGTGAACCAGATCATGTTCTTTGTTTGCCAAAGGGTCAACATATGGCCACATTCAAATTACATCATTTCACATTATTAAATTTACAGGGTGAAGAAACTAATGTAATAACATGATCTCATCATTAAATTTACAGGGTAATAAAAAACCACACACTAGATCGACCATTATTGTTAAAGCTAATATCTTTCAACTTCTGTAGTTTTATCTTGGCTTGGTGTTTGGTATTACATTAAAAAAGGTACATTATACATCTCTTGATGCAAAAGGAGTCTTTATGGGTGAGGATGAAGAAGGTGTACTGCCTAGAAAGCTGACTGTTTTGCCAGAACCACTGGTTGTAGATGAAACTCTCATGGTATCTGAATCTGACATCATCGAGCACATGTTTTCGAGCTCTCTAACCACTTCTGCCATTTTAGGACGTGGCTCTGGTTCATCTTCGCAACACTTTAGGGCCAAAGTGAAAAACTTATCCGCATGCTCAAATGGGTAAGACCCCATGTGTTCATCAGTAACTGAAGATATGTCGCCCGATTGGTATGCAAGATTAACCTGAAAAGGATTTAGAGAAGTGTCAGCGACAAGCACTCTATTATTAACACGGATTCCTTACAATGAGGAGAAACACCTAGTCAAGATATCTTGATCATTGAATGAAGACCAGACGACTCATATTTGACTTCACCAAATAACTCTAAAATACAACTCAAAATATAATCAAAATATAAGATATCCAATTTTCATCCGGTAGTTGAAATATGTGATTGGAGAGAATCCAATTTTGCTATTATTTTGGATCTATAGGGTAGGGGTCTCTATCTTTTTATTGAGGTGGCATTATTCCTCTACAAAGCATATTTACTCTATGAAGACAAAAATATAGAGGCAGCAGAAAAAAAAAGGCTTTCTAAAATTTAGATTATGTCCGATAAATTACAGTAAATAAACTTTGCAACTCTTAATACCAGTTGAGAGAATAAGGAGGGAAACTATGTCGGTAGAAAGCAAATACCTCTCTAACAATATTTTTTCCATGTGATATAGGGTGCATTCCAGTCAAAAGTTCCAGAAACACAACACCAAGACTGTAAACATCACTTTTGTCGGTCAACGTGTGAGTTAAGAAGTACTCTGGATCAAGGTAACCCTGCGTATTTAAAACAGTGAAAGAACAATGAAGACAAAAGTTCATCAAATAAATAAAATCAACCTTCCATGAAACACATTTTTTTTCTTCTGATTTTCCATTGTTCTGAGAAACCATTTCTTGAACTCCATCTTAACTAGCCAAAGAAGACAACTGCAAGGCTGAACATGGCCTACAAAGCTAGCCCAAGTTGTTCAAGTGCCATTGATTATAGGGAGGAATTTTCGACACCCGCCAACATCACTTCATCCGAACAAAATGCAAAGTTTGTGCTGTCCAGAAGTACACTTCCAGACAAGATATGGCGTCTGGAAGTACACCTGAATATGTATATTTTTTTTTAGAAATGTGGTAGGTGTGGAAAGTTGCTACCGTGATTATATACTATAGTTTAAGCTCTGAATGATACCATTTGGACTTGGGATTTAACACCTATTCATCGTAGGAGAGAATCCATACACTAACATAATACAATCTCTGTATCTTCACCTAACAGTTAAGTTTTTTAAATTGTTGGTTCATAACATAGTATTAGAGCTTCTATGACCAATTGGTTTTGAGTTCATCTTTAATGGCCCATTCTTTTAATAAAAACAAGTTGAATTTCAAGTTTTCGACAAAAAGTAGGCGGGCCTGTGTATTGTCCATTCTTCAAGTCCAAAAAGGCTATTGCATAATAGGGGGTGTTGAAGATATAAAATTAAATTAATGCTTTAAGGCCATTCATGAATTAGAAGCCATGTTGTGTTAGTAACATTGTAGAGCTGGCATGTTCTAGCAGTACTACTCTGGCACTCTACCTATATTACTCCACCTATATTAGTAGTATAAACTGGTGTTGTTAGTGTTTGATATAATAATACATATCTATGATCTATGTGATCAAATCTTATAAGAGACCCTCTTCACCTTTTATTCCATGTTCCATCTAACCTTGCATTTTAGAGAGATGGTGGTGGTGGTGGTTAAATCTAACCAAGTAATTTCTACAATTTTAGACAAACCAAATCTACTCATGAAGGTCTTACCGGGGTCCCCTTTACCGCTGTGGATACATGACCAGGTACAATTCCTTGAACATCTGGAACTGGGGCAAGCTTTGAAAGTCCAAAATCTGCTACTTTTGCAGTGAACTTAGAGTCCAATAATATATTGGTGGACTTAACATCTCGGTGAAATATTGGAGGATCAGCTTCTGTGTGTAGATACATGAGACCTTTAGCTGACTCTAGTGCTATCTTCAATCTCATAGAAAAAGGCAAAGGTTTTTCTGATGTAACTGTAGTATAACATTAAGGACATTGTGAGAGGCAACAAAGAAATAACAATATCCAAATATAATTGTTCATGTCTTAAGTGCAAAAAAGTCTAGTGTGAGAGGGTGTGTTAGAGATATAAAATAAAACCATTCATGCATATTTTGTGAAAGCTAGTTGAAGATACAAACTCTGTTGTTACTTAGTAAAATGCACTGGAAACCAAAAATTACTAGACAAATTCAGTAAATTATAAAAGTGGAACACATGACGTACCAGAAAGGTGGTCTCTTAGTGTGCCATTTGACATAAATTCATAAACCAGCATCTGCAACCATGACGAAACGGTCCATACAGTATAAATCCAATACAGTCAGATAAAGAAAGAAGATAGCAAAGGAGCTTATTATAACAACATTTGTTGAAATATGTAATATTGAAATATCAAGTAAACCATTTGTTGAAATTTCTGAATTTTGTAACAGTGTACCTGTTCACCTTCTTCATCACAGTATCCAATTAGTGACACAAGGTTACGGTGATGTAGCCTTGATAGTATTGATATTTCTGTCAGAAATTCCTTCTCACCTTGCAGTGATCCCTGCTGTGCACGTTTTATGGCAACCACAGTGCCATTAGAGAGAATACCTTTATAAACCTTTCCATAGCCTCCTTGTCCAATTTGAGCATTGTTGTCAAACTTTCTTGTAGCAGCGGTCAACTCTCCATAAGTAAAGGCTCTTATGCCATCGATTTGCATTGAGATCTTAGATGCTGTGAATAAATACAAAACTATATTAATATACTCTTTAAGAAACTCATTTCTATAACCAATCAGATAGGGTTTGTAACATTATTTCCATGCATCCTGTTAACACCACTGCTAAGCTATGAAATACTGAAACTGACAATGATACAAAGATACTGCCAATAAGTTCAGAAAATATAATTTATTGAGTACAACCACATGTGTCCGTGCTGGTCAGGGTCGAGACATTGGACCCTTTTTCATCTGAAGTATCAATGCTACATAGGTGCTTAGAGCTCATGAGAAAGATTTAAAGGTGAAAAGTTTTCATTAGAGAAAAAAATCAAAGGAACACACAATAGTGAATGCAATCATTTTAGTATGGCAATATCCCAAATGACACAGCCAAAGGTTTACATGAAAATATTAAGACTACTTGAACAATGATAAAAGATAATTAGTTATCAAATTTGGTTAAGTAAAAAAAAAGCACGCAATGACATCAAGACTTCTCATTATGACAGAGGCCTCACTTGAGAAAAGTGAAAGAAGTTGATTCATGGTAAGGAGGAACTCACAATGACGTGGTTTGGAAACTGCGTTGCGATGTTTCAATCTTTTTCTTAATATTAAAAGAACTAAAATTGCAGACAACGACAGTGCACATGCAACTGAGCCTAAGATTATGCCCACCAATGCACCTGTGCTTAAGCTTGGGTTTGAAGGAGCGTTGGTCCCTGCAACAATATTGAGAAGTATTGAGGACAATCATATGAAAATTGAAAATATGATATTCAATGTTCAATATATTGATAAGTATGCTACAAGGAAAAAGATTCCATGAAAAGTTTCAAAAACATACCATTATTATAAGGAACCAAGTCCATCAAATCATAAGGTCCAAACAAATCACGATTAGGAATAATCCATCCCGTGAACATATTTCTAATCCGTTGGATCTCACTTGTATTGAAAGTATGAGAACTATTGTTATCAACATATGCAGGAAAAAGCTTCAAGATCATTAGCAATCGAGGTCCTACGTGCCACTCAAAAGTATAGCTTAATTGATTGGCACTAATATTAAGATTAGAAGTCAAGTATTCCTCAAATGCATCGAAGTATTGAGGAAAATATGAAAAACCAGGACTTCTCAGTCGATAACCAATAATCAATGGAGCCACACAGAAACAATTTGCAGAGTATTCATAAGGAGGTGGACATTTTTTAGTGGGACAAGGGTCGCTGATGTTTGTTGGAGATGTGCCATTTGTGTCACTACTAGCTACTTCAACTTTACAGAATTGATCCAGTGTGTGATCTGAGCATAAGGGATTCCCATCAAGCCTGAAATTCAGTAATTTTCATAATAGCGACGTTATTTGGACGTCAAAAAGTTGACACCGCATTCCAACATGTATAAACATATACCACTTATAACTGTTGATGTGACTGGAAGTGAGAGAATAAAGTTACAAGAAAACCATTAACCGAATCCAAACAGTGATAAATATACGATGTTGGACAATGAGGGAAGCTACTTTATGAGCAGTGTATGTGCTAAATCTAATGTTCAATTGTTTACCTTCACAAAATGACACTAAAATTTTTAACATGTATAACAATGAGACAAAAAAAAAAAAGTGAAAATCTCTACACTCCACTACTATGGTTTCAGTACAAACTCCACAAAAAGTTTAGAGAACCTTACAAGAGTGTGACATTTGGAGGAAGGTTAGTACTGCCTGATATGCTTATAAATTGGTTATTTTGCAACTCTCTGCAAGATTAGAAACAAAGAATCAGAAAATAAAAAACTAATACTCACTAGCATTCATGAAAAAGGAAATACAAGTTAATCAACTATAATAGCAAGAAAAACATCTAAAATATGCCTTAACAAATATATATATATATATATATATATATATATATATGCACCCCCATACTATCCACTAACCAGAAGCCCTTTCCTTTTATTAAAAATAGTAAAACTGTTGTGTTGGTATTTTAGAGGTGATTTTGGTTTGTTTAAATAATCTAGGGACTGAATATTGTGACTATATCCACTGCGATAAAATTAAGTAAAAAGTTAGAATAAGAGGAAGAGTATTTGGATGAATAATTCTTTGATTTTATTCAAATGGTCTTGCTGATTTTCCTCACAATGTAACACTCAAGAAAGCATTAACTCAATCGTCACTAGTAATGAACTCACGGTAGTCCAGATACAGACAATTCTCTAACATGAACATCGTTACAAAGGCTGCATTTATGCTGCTGTGCATTCCTCAACAAAAACAAATACTCATACACACACTAAAACATACACATCTAGCTAGAAGAGAAACATTGTAGAATTTCTCATTTCAAATCTTACAATAGCAATCTTCCGGAAGCATTTGAAGGCTTGTTTAGCCAAATGATGGAAGGAACACTACCACTCAATAAATTGTTTGCAAGTGACCTAACACAAAGAATGATGTTAGTAAAAAAAAAAGCAATTTATTTTATAATATGATTGATTTAAATAAGAAACATAAAATAATAATATGTAAGATGTTAGTAACACCTTACTGGTTAGTAGTATTTACTAGCAAGAAAGTTAATAAAATCACATAGATAGTAACTCTTTTTGGCTGGTATATATATAAAATACCGTTTCATGCAGAAGAAGAAAGGATAAAACAGAAGACAACTTACAATTTCTGGAGACGTGTAAGACCAGAAAAATAGGATGGAATAGTTCCAGTAATATTGTTGTTTGATAAAATACTGCACATATCCCCGGGGGTCAAAAATTAAAAGTAGATTTATCTCGACCAATAAACACGTATGTGAAGAATATCGACATGATATCCGGATAATTAAATGCATAAACAATAGAGAAAAAATTATTTAAATGATAGAGATTCTTACATGGTAGTGATATTTGCAGCAAGCTTATTAGGAGGAATTGATTCATTCAACTGATTGGAGCTGAGGTCACTGGAATTTGAACAATAATTAGTGGTTGATAAATGCAATTAGAGTTTACAATAGACTTTCTTTTAAAAATATACATCAAAGTTTTCACTTTGTTTGGAACAATCACTTCTCTTAATGCATAGCTTACATATAAAGGAGGTGGGGTATCTTGCTTAAATCAGGAATTGGTCCTTGCAAGTTGCAATTCCTAAGGCTCCTGAAAGTACCAAGAAACCAACACAACATTGAGATGGTCAAACATAACTCCAACCCTTTCTCCTAACCAAACTAAAGTTATTTGAAGATAAAATACAAAGAGTGAGTAGGTGTTATTCTTCAAATAATGAGCACATTAATATGACAGTAACAGAACATTATTGCTGATGAACGTTATGCAATACTTTAATACTTGTACTTATTTAAAGGAAAGATAAGGTCGCCATGCTCTACTTAATTTTTTTGGATGAAATCTATGTATATTCTCCCACCAGAAGCAATCCCTTTTGGAGCTGATAGAGCAATAAATGTAGGACCTCTCCCCAAGAGATTTATTTTTCACAAAGAATCGAACCAAAGATCTCTCCCTAAGAAGTATCCATGTACACATTCTCCCTACTTGCATGCCTAACATGCATCCACTTCACATGGTTTTTTGAAACTTTTTCCCCCTTTGTTTGTAGTGCCTAACCAACAATCTCTATTTTGTATGACGGTCATTGTTATACATGAGAAATTAATCACAAAGATTTTAGTATCTCAAAATGGTACCTCACACCTAAATATTAAAATAAAGGATCTAGAACTTCAGATTCATTCCTTCAACTTGACAAATCATGCACATCCTACATACATTTTTATGGAAATTAACGAAACCTACTTAGAGACAAGGGATTGCAAAATTCACTTACAACTTCACCAATTTTGACATGTTGGCATAACTATCTGGAATGCTATTTCCACCAAAGTTATTGTTGTCAAGTTGCCTGCAAAAGAAAAAGAAAGTCCACAACAATTTAAAAACCTAATTATACTACAACAAGAACTACTTATGAAAGTAGTTATATATAAGCATATTTCAGTAATGATTATGATAGAGGACACCATTGGCAAATCATTTACTCCCTTGTTTCCCATCACTTCCCCTAGCAATTTCACTTCTCACCTATATAGTACCAGCACTTCAAATTGAAGGCGTATGTATCGGTATCCAACTCTGACACATGCAGTTAATTCAATCACAATATTTTCTTAAATTATTATTAATGTCTACATTGTGTGCATGCAAATTATTATCAGTGTTGTGTTTGTATCGGTGCTTGATATCTTTTTCACAATCAAAGATTCAAATGGAATTGCAACAAAAAGCATAGCTTCATAGCTCTTCCAATCAGTATAGATTCCAAATTCGAAACATATATTAACACAGTTGCATTAGTTGTAATGATTTTAGGTTACATAATTTCTTACTTCCCTATATATTCTAGCGGTTATCGCTGCAACTCTCGACGTTGCGTTCCTTGACGGATCTTTCCACGTCGACGAAGCAGGAATAGACAGAAAAGACTTCGACAGAATGAGATTCGCGAAGTCCCTGACTGTATTCCGGTCATCCTCCGTCGGCGATGTGGCGCGGGCGGCGAAAGCGGTTGACGGAGTGAGAACTCCGAACCTAGCTTCGGTCTCTATGATGCTAGGGACTGTCGGGGTGCAACTTTTATAAATTCGATAAGTTGAAGGGTTTGTAAGAAATTATAAATTCAATAAGAAATGAATCAAATGATCATCGACTATTTTGTCACATAAATATTTCATAGTATATGAGTTATTAAAAAATATATTATTATGAATAAATATCTAAATGTTCAGTTTAGTACGTCAAATTATAAATTTTATTCATATAGTCTCCTATATTAACGATATTTTAAAATGGCGTTTCAAATTATAAATATTAATTAAATTTGTGCCATGAGTGATAATTGTAAGATTTATAATGAAAATTGATAATAATAAGGAAATATTTGAAATTTAAGTAAATAATATATTGATCCATTTGATAATAGATTTAGATAGACATAGATTTAATTTACTTATAAATCTATAGATCACTTTAATATATTGT
>JBBPBT010000811.1:6608274-6623853 GCA_037974875.1 Cicer bijugum | reverse complement strand
CAAAGATTAAAAAGATGTCACATCTAATTAACCCTACAATATTTGATTATAGTTTTATCTTTGCCCTTTTTAAAATAATAATAATAATAATAACTGATATTAAAAATTAAATAAATTTAAATAAATCTACGAAATAAAATTCAATAATAAACATATATAAAAATAAAATAAACGGTAAAAAAAAGTATGGACTTGTATTGTTATTTATTAAATAAATAATAAAAAAACCACTTTAATAATAAAAAACTATATACAAATTGTGCAATCTTTCAAATACTTTTTAGTAATAGAAATTATGAAAACATAACTCATTTAATATTAAATAGCATATTAGTATCATTTATAAATGAAATAAATTATGTTTATTAGTAATTAGTTATTTTCATCATTATTTATATTAAATCTATATTTATTTACGGACAAATAGAAATAAGGCACAACAAGCCAGCCATGACAACCTGTATACAACACCACAACACACAACCAAGCTGGCAACGCACAAGAGTTTCAGACCAGGCTGGCAACGTACAAGAGTTTTAGAAATGAAATGTATGACATGTAAGACATTTCAATTAGATATGGTAGAAAAACTACATATTTGAACTTTTCCAAACACAATCCAAACAAAACAAATTTGAACTTTCCAAACTTAATCCAAATTATCTCATACAAAAACAGTATATAAAATATCTCAGCCAAAATATCATTCATATACAAACAAGATTTCATCTTTTAACTAAATAATCTCTAGATTCAAAATATAAAGTTTGAAAAGCAAAGGAAATACATGCCTATTCAAATATGGAAGACATGCGGTGGTGCAATATTGAAGACAGAGACTGTGGTGGTGCACGGGTGTGTGAAGTTGGAATGGCGGTGAAACACTCTATTTTCGCTAGTTTTCTTAATACTCAAAACTGCTATCCCCTCTCTTTGATTTTTTTATCCCAATTTATAGCATAAATTAGTGAATATTTATGTTCATTAGACAAAATCAAGCTCTAGATCTTGTATTGTTTTACATTGTTTTTGTAACAATTTTTAAGCAAAGTATAATTAAGGAAATAGTTTTTCTCTACCTTTTCTTTCTGTTGGTTTATAGGATGTTTATGGAAGGATGTTATAAAATAAAGAAAATAAAAGAATGTACATTGAGAAGTGAAACAAATGCAAAGAAAATAACAATGTGTGTTGATTTTGCTAAGGAAGTTGTGCTAGGGTTTGAGTGTTTCAGAGTGGCTGGATTGAGTGTTTGAGCAGATTGACAAAAAGCAACAAAAAGCAACAGAAGCGTGTTGCAGGCATGCAGGTTGATGGTTGGCTTCATACAATAAAATGGATATATCAAAAATAAAATAAAATAGTAAAATAATAAAATAATAATAAAAACAATTAAATGGAATAAATAAATTGGCAAATCAAATTAATAAAATAAAATAGAACTGTGAAAAAAATAAAATGAATGAAAATGATTTCATTGTAATTCACAATTTCCTTTTTTATTTTATTTTATATTATTTTATTTTTAATACATACTCAAATTTGAATTGTAAAATGATGATGTTTAGATTTTTAAAAATGATTGTAAAATATTTAGTAAACATATTATTATATGTTATTCTTATTATTTTAAAATGATTTTTAATTATTCAGACAAAATTGAGGTATTACAATAACCAAGAACAATCTTGAGTTAAAACTTTCAGTTTTTTTTAATAAGAATTTTTAAAAGAGGCAATTATAATTCAAACCCCTTAATGATCAAAATTGAACCTTTGGACTGTTAATCAATCTCCGTTTCTGCATAAGCTCAGTATCTATCTCCTTTGTTTTGCAAAAGTTCATCATTATTCTTCAAATTGTTTTGGACAGAATCGGGTCTCAAAAACGAATAACCCAACCCAGCTAAACAGATTTCAAAATTGTTCAAATGCTGGAATATTTTTATAGTAAAAAAAGAACGTTATGGAGCTTTACTAAAACTAGTTACAAATCACCTGACTAAACCTCTTTCAAAACAAACTAATAGATATTCCTCCTGGTCCAAGAATAGCCACTATTAGATAACATATAACACTAAAAAGGAATCAAATTTTAACACTAACACTTCATGAACCAAAACTAAGTGGGTGCCTAAAGTTAATGGAACAAATCATGTATGATGGATTTCATGATATCAAGAAAAGGTCATGATTCTTGGATAGTGGCTATTCAAGACATATGACGGGTGATACGAATTGTTTCATGTCATTCATCAAAAAGGATGGAGGATCTGTAACATTTGGCAACAATGATCAAGCAAAAATCAAAGGCAAAGGAACTATAGGTAAAATAAATTCTGCCAAAATCAATGATGTTCAATATGTTGAAGGATTGAAACGTAACCTTCTCAGCATTATTCAATATTTTATAATAGCTTTGAGGTTATTTTTAAACCAAACATATGTGAAGTGAGAATGGCAAATTCTGGTGAAATTATTTTTTCTACATCCAGAAGGAAAAATCTTTATATTTTATACATTGAAGAACTACTAGTTGATTCCTGCATCATGTCCATAAATAAAGACAAATGGATATGGCCTAAAAGAACTAGACATCTAAGCATGAAAACAATTTCAAATTTATCAAAATTAGATCTTGTTAGAGGACTTCCTAAAATAAACTTTGAAAAAGATAAAATATGTGAAGCTTGTGCAAAGGGAAAACAAGTTAAGAGTAGTTTTAAATCAAAATAACTTGTATCAACCGAAAAACCTCTAGATACATATGGGTACTATTGTTAAAACAAAAGGATGATGCATTTGATGTCTTCAGAAACTTCTGTAAAAAGGTTCAAAATGAAAAGGAATCCAATATAATCAATGTGAGAAGTGATCATGGAGGTGAATTCATTAATATGCATGTGAAATCATTAATATACTTTTTGAAGAACTTGGTATCTCTTATAATCTATCTCATGCAAGAATTCCTCAACAAAATGGAGTTGTTGAAAGAAAAAATATAACTTTTCAAGAGATGGCAAGAACAATCTTGGAAGAATCAAATGTTGAAAAGTATTTATGGGCAGAAGCTATAAACACTTCTTGCTATATTTTGAATTGTGTTTCAATTAGAAAACTCATAAACAACACACCCTATAAGATTTGGAAAAATAGAAAATCAAATATTTAATATTTTCACATCTTAGGTTGTTATTGCTACATCTTAAATAACAAAGATAACTTGGGAAAATTTGATGCAAAATCAGACAAAGTTATATTTTTGGGATATTCAACAAAATCTAAGGGATATCATATATTTAATTTGAAAACCAAAGGTGTTGAAATAAATATGCATGTATTATTTGATGATCTTGATTTAAAAAAGAAAGATGATGACGAGGAAGAACAATCTGGGCAAACTTAGCAGATTGTTCCCTTGGAAAACGAGATTGATAAACAATCTTCGTTTCAAACTCCTCCTAAAAGTTGGAAACTAATAGATGATCATCCCCATAACTAAATCATTGGAGGTACAGTTGATGGCATTAGAATAAGAATGTCATTTAAAAATGACGAAAACAACAACATGACAATGATATCTCAAATGGAACCAAAATCCACCAAAGAGGCTATAATTGATCAATCTTGGATTGATGCAATGAAATAAGAACTTCTTCAATTTGAAAAGAATGAACTCTGGACCCTTGTTCCGGATCCACTGTATTAAACAATTATTGGAACACGACGGATTTTCAAAAACAAGCTAGATGAAGAAGAAAATGTTGTAAGAAACAAAGCAAGATTAGCTGTTTAAGGTTATAATCAACAAGAAGGAATATATTATGATGAAACTTTTGCTCTAGTTGCAAGGTTAGAAGCTATACGAATCCTTCTTGCATATGCCTCTTATAAACATATCAAACTTTTGCAAATGGATGTTAAAAGTGCATTTTTTAAATGGCTTTTTAAATGAACAATTTATGTTCGTCAACCTCCCAGTTTTGAAGATCAAAAGAAACCAAATCATGTTTTTAAACTCACCAAAGCCTTCTTTGGTTTAAAGCCTTCTCTAGAGCTTGATATGAAAGATTAAGTTCCTTTCAGATCAAAAATGGATTTTCCCGTGGAAATATTGACACAACACCTTTTAAGAAAATACATAAAAATTATCTTCTCATTATTCAAGTGTACGTTGATGATATTATTTTTGGATCAACAGATAAAAAAATGCGTGAAGATTTTTTAAAAAATTTACAAAATGAATTTGAAATGAGCATGATGGTAGAATTGAGATATTTTCTTGGTTTACGAATAAAACAACATAAAAATGGAATTTTCATTTGTCAAGAAAAATATATCAAGGATCTTTTGACTAAATACAAAATGATTGAAGCCAAGATTATGACCATTCCCATGCATCCATCATCTTCTTTAGATAAAGATGAAAATGGACAATCAATTTCTAAAAAAGAATATAGAGGTATCATTGACTCATTACATTATTTAACTGCAAGTAGGCATGACATTGTCTTCGTAGTAGGATTATATGCTAGGTTTCAATCTTCACCAAAAGAATCTCACCTAACATCTGTGAAAAGAATTTTTTGTTATCTTGTTGGTACTACTGATCTTGGCATTTGGTATAGCAAAGTTTCACATTTTGATTTTGTAGCTTATTGTGATGCTGGTTATGCTGGTAACAAGATCGAAAAAAAAAAGCACAAGTGGTGTATGTCAGTTCTTAGGAGAAACATTGATAAGTTGGTCATGTAGAAAGCAAAACACGATTGCTCAATCCACCACTGAAGTTGAATATGTTACAATAGCAAATTGTTGCTCCTAAGTCTTATGGATAAAAAATCAACTTGAAGATTTTTCAGTAAGATATTCTCACATTTCAATGTATTGTGATAATACCGGTGTCATTAATCTATCTAAGAATCCTATTCAACATTCAAGATCCAAACATATTGAAATAAAACATCATTTTATGAGGGATCATGTGAATAAAAAAGATATTGATTTAATCTTTGTTAATACAAAGAATCAGTTAGCTTACATTTTTATGAAACCTCTTGAAGGAGAAAGCTTCAATTCTGTAGTACCCCAATTTTGTCCATTTTGGTTAAAAATAAATCAAAAAAAGGAAATATGTATTTAAAAAAGGAAATAAAAATAATTACAATAAATATTTTTATTATGTTTCATAAATTTACAATTTCAAATCTAGTTACAATTCTAAAATCAAATCCAATTACAAATTAAAAATAAAGCCAAATTTAAATTACAATAAAAATTAAATCAGATCAAGCCAGCTGTTTCTAGTTTTGCCTGTGTTTTGTTCTCTATTGTTGCCTTTGTTCACTGTCAAACCCTGCTATGTTGATGCTGACTGCCATTGATGCACAAGCCATGCTCAATGATACATTTGTACATGTTTTAACTAATTGGAGAAAAAAAACATTTTTTTTACTAGTCAGCCTTTGCACACATGATAAGAACAAAGAGACAAATTTTTTAGTTAAAAAAAATTCAAAAGACAAATAAAAGCTCAACAATGAACATATCAGAACAAATAATCTAAAATTATAAAGGCATCAAAGGTGCAGAAAAATGCAGATGATGAGCAAAGAGAACGAAACATCAAACATGATATTGATGGAGAAGGACCAAGGTAAGCAAGAAAACAACTAAACAGATAAAAAAAACTCTATAAATACATCCTATCAAAGTAAAAAGAAAGGGGGAAGAGAGATATGAGATTAATATTGATGAAAAACACATAAAAAGAAAGAGAAGAAGAAGAAGAAACATAAAGCATCACCGTCGTTTCAACTTCCACCGCGAACCACCATCTCTGTCTTCATCAGTATCTAAAACGGCATGTATCTTCTCATTATCTTCATGTTTGCTGCTTAGATTGGAAGCTAAAATTTAAAACTAGATTTAATTTGATTGAAAGATGGAGTTTTGTTTTGGTTGAAATCATTTTTTATTATCTTAATAAAGCTTAAAATTGGATTTGTTCTTGATGCTCAGCTACAGTTTCCCTTTATGCCATCTTTTCAAACATTTTTTTTTATGCCAGCCTATTTGAACCGTTTGCCAGGCTGTTCGGATTTAACATTTGCTTTGATCGCTTGCCAGACTGTTGGACTTAACATTGCTTTACTAGCTAGTCATTATAGCCTTGCCAATAACTTATATTTCCATCACTTTATTCCATTTAATTAATAAAAATTCTGCTATAATTTTCATTTAATTTCTATATATTATAAATAATTATGGATGTAATTAAATGATAATAAACATCATTTATTTTATTTATGAGTGGTATTATTCGATTTTATTTTTTAACTTTGGATTGTGTTATTTAATATAAAAATGAGTTTTGTTTCAATCACTTATTTATTTAAAAGTTATTTTGAAAGAGCTTACATTTGAATATGTTTTTCTATTATTAAAATGTTTATTTATTTAATGGATCATATTACAAATCCATGTATTTTTTTACCATTTTTTTGTGTGTTTACTATTGACTTTATTTTGTAGAATTATTTAAACTTATTTAATATTTAACATCAATTTTTTTTTTAAAAAAGCAAAGATAATTTATAATCGAATTTTAAAATATTAATTAGATGTGACATCTTTTAATCTTTGCATTGTTAGGACACAAGTGGTACAACTTGATAGTCCTAAAACTCTCTTTATTTATTTTTTTTATTTATTATTTATTTATCATAATAAATTAATCTAAAATCGACTTAAATTTGATGTAATATTATTTTTTATCTTTGAGTTGTTAAGACACATATTGTACAACTTGGTGTTTTTTTTCTTCATATATAAACCGAAAAATAATTTAAAATATTGTTAAAAGGATTAATTAGATGAAACATCTTTTAATTCATTGAGTTTTTGAGACACAACTTGTACAGCTTGATAGTCATAAAACTCGTATTTTAAAGTATTTTTTAAGTCAGACAAATTATTTTCTTTTCTTGTCAAAATATTTTTAAATATAACAAAATCCATTTTCGTTAAAAAAACACATCAACATTTTCTATCCAAGAACTACGTAGCTTTGATTTCTCCATCGCACCGGGAGATACGTAGGAACAAGATGACATTCTTGTCAAGTACATAAATAAAAATTTATTCTTTTGTATTTTATTTGTTAAGTACATATTTATTTCAAAATCATATTTTAAAAATAGTAATAGTTGTTGTTCATATTTAATAATAAAGAAAAATAAATATACTTAAGTTAAAATTAATCTTGCACAATTAATTATAGGTAACTGTTTTTAATGGATGTCGTAGGGTGCTAATACATTCCCTACACATAATCGACTCCCGAACTCAAAATTTGGTTTCAAATACCATTTTCTTTCATTTTTATTTTTTATTTTTAAGGGTTTCCCAATATTTTTCCTATTTTAAAATAAATTTTGGTGGCGACTCCATTGAATTCGAGAAACACTCGAAATTTTAGGTTGCGACAAATTCAATCAAAGAACGGTTAAAAATCATCAAAATTCCTACTCATAATAGTTTAAATTGAAACCAAAATTTTCTGGTCATAATTGTAAGACCCTTAATTTTGTGTTGAATTGCTAAGCCATTTAGTCCAATTTTATTTTATTTTTGGGATTATGTATCAAAAACATATTTTGTTAGAGTTTATAATATGTTTAATATATATATATATATATATATATATATATATATATATATATATTGAGATCTGATTAAAATTAATTGTCGAGTGATAATTTAATTATAGTACGAAAAATTTAATACCGGTAACTTTTTTTAAAAATGTCACTTGTTACAAAAAAATTAATTTATCTGTCAATTAAGTTGCGACGAGAGTATATATTTAAAAAAAAAAAGTAATTTGAGAAGTGATGTAAAATGATGTTTTTTTTAAATATCTATAAAATAAGATATATATATATATATATATATATATATATATATATGAAAGAAAGAAAAGGAAGGTAAACAAAAGATAACATTTACCTGCTGCCTCGCGATATCATCTCTTCTTCTATCTCTGTTTTCAAAAGTTTGTGTTAGTAGTTTGAAAATAAAACCGCAAATACAAATCTTCATTTTTCTTTAAGATCTAAGCTTTTATTCGAGAAGTGTCAGGAGGGAAAGTTACTCCTCTCCATACTACGGTACTTGTGAGCTAACTTTTGAAGTGTTGACGCGACCAAGAGTTTTCACTATATTTGATCGCGGTAGAGAAAACGGTTGAAAAAGCGATAACAAAGGTAAAGACTCCTTTCAAATTTTTAGTTTGCATATACGGATTCTATATGTGTGATTGATGTATGATTAATGTGTGATTACGTGATAATTAGTTTTGACGTGCATATATATATTTTGAGTGAAATTTTTGAGTTATTAGCAAATTCTTATTATTGTTGTTGTTGTTGTTGTTTATTTTGTTAGTAATGGTTAAAAAAAATTGATTTTTGATGTGGTTTAGTTATGTATTTATTTTCAAATAAATGAGTTTGAACTGAAGTTGAAATTTTACAAAAGAAAATTTAGAGTTGTTAAAGTTGTGAAAAATTTCAAATTTAACTAAGTTAAAGTGTTTGAGCAAAAAAGTTAGATTGAAATTAAAATGGTTAGAGTTTAAAATGTTACTCTTTTAATTACTCTTGGACTCAGTTTAAAAAGAAAATGTTTAGAGTATTTTATGAACTTAAAATCTTGGTGCTTTAATAGTCGAATGTGTGTATGTGTGATTTGGACAATATTTGTTTTATTTAGTTTTAACTAAATAATGTAGATTATTTGGTTTTAAAAGTTTGGTGTGTGAAAAGATATAATTTTGGGAATTTTGTTGTGGTTGGATAAATTTTAGTTGTGAACAAATTGTTATAAATTTTTATGTTTGTGTAGTCAGCTCCTTGAGTCCCGAAAAGGAATTGAGACCGTTAGCACCGAGTTAGCGGCGAAGAGAACTCTGATATATTAATGTTATTGTGGTGATTAAGTTTTGATGTGATTATGTATTCATAACTGATAATATGTGTGTTATGAATTTTATTGAGGAAAGTATATTTTGAGTATACTCTGTGATAAGTTTGGAAAGTCGTTGGTGTTAAATGAGTATTAAAAATGAGGAATATTTTAATAGCTACATTTACTTAATGATTGTGGTGAAAAAAGTAGAGTGTGCTCATGCATTTCATTGCTTGTGGTGACCGTAATGGGCCACAGTGTTAGTGGTGACTGCAACGAGCCACAGTGTTAAATGGTGACCGTGATGGGCCACGTGGCGGTTCCATGTGATAGTTGATCCATCTTATCCTTACGAGGATTTAACTGATGTGTAAGGCCTGTGATAGGCTACACTCTATTAAATCGTGCTAACTTGTGAGAGACTGCACCTCGGTAATTAGTACTAAGACCTGTGATAGGCGGTACAATTATGATTTACTCCCCTTCGATGAGGGGTTTTGTTGAAAATTTCGGAATTATGCACTTTGGCATACTATGATGATTGTATATACATACTAGGTTGTTGTTTGCTATTGTGTCGTAATTACTTTGAGGTGTGAATTTGTGTTTATTAAGTTTCGATGTAATTATGTGTCAATAATTGATGTTATGAATATTTGATGTGTGATTGAGGTGTGAATTTGTGGTGATTAATTTGGTGTGAATTATGTGTTCATAATTGATTTTATGAATGTTTGAAGTGTTATCGATGGACTTTGTATCGTAAGTGTTAAATGATTTAGAGTCTTTTTAAAACTGAAAAACCTGCAAAGTTTAGCAATTGTATTCAACTACATGTAGTGTGTAGTGAAATACACATCTGTAAAGTTCAATTTTTATGTAAAATTTTCACGTCATATTCAAATACGAAACCTTGTATTCGAATACAAATATGTTGTTTTTGCCACTAACTTGACTTATATTCGGCTACAAAAATGTTGTATTCGAATACGACAATGCAATTTGTCAAAAACTTCATTTTTCAACATTGTTTATGCATTTTTGACATATGAAAACCCTTTCGAGGAGTATGCTAAAATGAAAGGTTCTCTTGAGCATTTGAAAATATAAGAATTGTGCTAAGTGTATTTGTTAATTTCGATTGGTGACCCTTTACATTATTGTGGATCGAGCTTATGCCCCAAGTTATTAGAGTTTGGAGTCATGCTGGAATTGCAACGACGTCGAAGATGTGGAATAGCGATGATTTTGATTTGTAACCGAAAGCAATGAGGTTTGATGTCGCTTGTGGATCCTTAATATCCAGTCACCCTCAATTAGATTAATGATCAACATAGGATTTTATTGATGAATTTTATTTATTCTCCCTTCATTATTGCCATGTTGTCACAATGGAACTTATGTATTTGAAACAAACTATTTTTGGCCGATTGTTTATTATGATGTAATTATTTATGCTTTTTGTCGTTTGTGTTAAGACATGGCATTTTTATTAATTTATTTTGAAAAAAAATACACTCGCGCTTTTAAAAATTGGGGTGTTACAATAATAGAGAACATTATCTATTTTGAGTTTTTTTGCTCAAGAACGATCTTTGTTTTTCATCATGAAAAACTTTCAAAATCAGCTTTTAAACTGCAACGTCTGCTAACTTTTCAAACGGTAACGGCTACCCATGCCTCACCTCCCACATATTTTTATTTTCCTCCTTCCCAACACTCAACTGACTAATTCATCAAATCACACCAAAATATTCATCAGTAACCCTTATTTTTTCATCATTTATGTCCCCTTCATCAGTAACCCTTATTTTTTCTTTCAAAAATGACTTGCACCAAAATGTCAGCATGCAAAAACGCTAGCTCACCAACATCTTCATCATCTTCTTCTCCATCTCCAAATTGTTCACCATCACCTCCACCAAGATCAACACCCCCACATTCATCTTCATAGAAAACATTATTTGATTACATGTCTTCATCACCAGCATCTAGTCCCCCTCCTAGCACACTGGAACCACTCACAACCATTCTTCCCTCATTGTATCAATGCCCACTTCCTTCAATCAATCAAGCCCCACCCCATCTTCGAAAAACCTTCAACCCTAGTTCCAACACTTCATCCTCCAAATGAAGATCAATGCGTGTTATGGAAGGTATTGGTATTTCAAAAACCAAAAATATAGACACCACAATCTATACCATTAAACACCACCAAAGAAGAAGTGTTTCAAGAACTGTTTATTAAAGGGTCTACAAAAAATTTCTCAGCTGACCTAAAACCACTTCAAAAAATATTCAATAGTATAAGTCAACACTCCATCCTTCCTCATTGTGGCAGCCACAAATTTGTCTCTGATAATGATACACTAGTCATTTATCATCTTTTTCCCCTCCCAAACATGTTGAAGAACGTTCTCCATCACTACCTATTCCATAAAATCTGATTGATATCCTTGATCAGGTGTTTCCTCCATCATCTACTAGTCCACCCTTCAAAAATCAATCCTCTCAAGGTAATATATGCCTTCCATTTCAAATTCAGCACACCTCTATGATGTCACCAGCCTTTGTGTTCCCACAAAAAACATCTTATTCTATCTTTGGAATAAGCCAATATTTGGTCTTTCCAAATTCAAACATAGTTGGCCCATCTGTGTCTCATCATTTCGCTCCTACAAAATCTCTTCCTCACATTAATACTTTATTTGCCACCTTACCTGCATTGTGTACCACTGTTGCTCCATCCCAAAATCCTCCTATCACCACTCCAATTGATGATGAATAATGTCCTTCTAAATTGACCAAAATGGAAAGAGAAACATCCAAAACATATAAGGAAATCCTCATAATCTTTGTTGCCCTTAAAACCATCATAGCTAGTCCAGCTCATCAAGACAAAGAGCAAGCTATTTTGCGGGACTGGATGGCTACTCGGCTTGCTCCCAAGCTCAGATTTGAGCCTTCAATGCCTAATCATCCTCCAAATTTTCCTGCATACCTCAGCCGTCACTATCTCCATCATTTGAGGGGTCTTCACCTTCGTTGTCTTTCTGATTTAGCTTTAGGTTAAATCTCCTATTCCTTTTTGCTATGACAAAGGGGGAGAAGTTATTTATATTTTAAGAATCAGAAGTTCTTTTTGTATGATTACTTACTACGTTTGTATGTTTTTTTTTTTGAACCACCTTGTAATGATCTAGATCTTTATTGGTATATCAATGAAATATTATTATTAGAGTCAAAATTAAAACTCTAAATTAACATGTTTTGTCTTGATAAAAAACGGGGAGATTGTTGAGACAAAATCTCAAATTAATGTTTTGATGATAATTAAACAAAAATTTAACTAAGACTTCTAATTATGATTCTAAGTGTTTTGTTATTTAACATTTGTATTTAAATGTGTTAAAAAAAGATAGGTATCAAGCATTTCAAAGCAAATCATATTAAAATCAAGAAAGCAAAATCAACAAAACAAAGAATGTTCTTGACATATTTCTGGAAAACGAAGAACGTTCTCCACATCTGCCATAAACAAGAATGATCAGATTTCTATGTAAAAGGTTAGATCCATGAAGGGTTATCCATTCCATATTTTCATCAGAAATACAAGAGGATCAATCTAAGCAAGAATCATTCCAGAATTCGAGGACTCAACACCTTGTTTCATGAAAAACATAAAGCAAGATCATTCTCCAAGTTAAGCAAATGCAAGTACAATTAACAGGCTATAAAGGACACTGTTGTTGTACCTTCAACAAGTAAACTACATGTTTTGTAAACTACATGTTTTTGATGAAGACAAAGATCATCAATTATGGTCAATGCAACAAGATCAAAAAGAAGATCAAATATCTTCATTAATAAGCTTCAAATCTATACATTAGATGATAAAATGTAAAGGTATATGATACAAACCGATATTTCAATTACATGATAACAAGTCATATTTACACATGCATTTAAAGTATTTTCAAAAGTCAAAACAACATTAACAAAGTATTTAAAATCATATTTTTAACAAAATACATAAGTGTATTCGAATACAACATCTTGTATTCGAATACAATGCAAGTCAGAAGTAAAAATCTCAAAGTTGTATTCGACTACGACTATGTGTAGTCGAATACACTATAAGTCAGTGGCAAATTTTCACTAATTTGTATTCGACTACACAAAGGTGTATTCCAATACAAGGTGTAATTTTTGAATATTTTTGAACGTTACAAAGAGGTGTATTCGAATACACATATCATGTATTCGAATACAACTGGAAACAATACAATTTTTCAGATTTGGAATTGATCCAAATCATTGTATTTCTTCATCAAACCTCTTGGATTATTGGCCACGAATTTGAAGAGATATTTATGGAGTATAAATACCCCATAACTTCAGATCAAAAGAGAGACAATCCATGAATCAATACCTTGAACAACTTTGAACAAAATTCTGATTTTTTACAAAGTACTTGCATTTTATTTTCATATCATTGAAAAAGGTTCTCAAGTACTTGAATTGTTATTGGATTGTTTATCAATATACCTCTCCTTATTCTTATTCAAATCTTATTGTATCACTTGTAAAGGAAAGTTGTGCTTTTTTAAAAGTAGCTTAATCTAAGATAGTGGTGTGCTATCTTAGAAGTGTTGTTAGAAGTTTGTAGCAAGAATCCCAGGGTGGGAGTTGTACATTTTCTGACAATTAGTGGATCAATCTCTTGTGGTGTGCAAGAGGACTGGACGTACCCTTGGTTATAAGGGAAACCAGGATAAATCTTAAGTGTTCATTTATTTACTGCACTTTATTATTAGTAGACACTTTATTAAACTCAGAAAATTCAACTACCGCATCACTAAAAACAAGAAGATTTACTAACACCTAATTCAACCCCCCTCTTAGGCGTACTTCTGTACTTACACGTTTGTATGTTTTTTTTTTTTTGAACCACCTTGTAATGATCTAGATCTTTATTGGTATATCAATGAAATATTATTATTAGAGTCAAAATTAAAAATCTAAATTAACATGTTTTGTCGTGATCAAAAGCGGGGAGATTGTTGAGACAAAATCTCAAATTAATGTTTTGATGATAATTAAACAAAAAGTTAACTAAGACTTCTAATTATGATTCTAAGTGTTTTGTTATTTAACATTTGTATTTAAGTGTGTTAAAAAAAGATAGGTATCAAGCATTTCAAAGCAAATCATATTAAAATCAAGAAAGCAAAATCAGCAAAACAAATAATGTTCTTGACAGATTTCTGGAAAACGAAGAACGTTCTCCACATCTGCCATAAACAAGAATGATCAGATTTCTATGTAAAAGATTAGATCCATGAAGTGTTATCCATTCCATATTTTCATCAGAAATATAAGAGGATCAATCTAAGCAAGAATCATTCCAGAATTCGAGGACTCAACACCTTGTTTCAGGAAAAGCATAAAGCAAGATCATTCTCCAAGTTAAGCAAATGCAAGTACAATTAACAGGCTATAAATGACACTGTTGTTGTACCTTCAAACATACATGCAAACGTGACTTAAAGCTAGTAATCATTTCAGACAACTGACAGGATCACAAATACAAATCAGCTCATCTCAAACCAACTCGAAAAACGTTTTTGGATCTCAAGAACATTCCTGATTTCAACATGAACAATCCTGCTTTATGGTTGATCTTATCCATTCACTTACTCATGACAGTCGGCCTACTTATAACGGTTAAATGAGTTGTCATAAGCTCTCTTGAGGCTTATAAATAAAACTTCACGATGAAAAACAAATCAGAACTCAAAGTACAAAGCAAAACATCACTCATTTAATCATACTCGAGCTACTCAAATTATTTTAAGTTCCAATTCCATTTCTTACTATGATATTAGAATCAGTGATTACTGAGTTCTAATATATAGAATCTATTTCTCAAACAAGTGTTGAGAAATATCCATATTCTAACATTCTCAAATCAGTTAGTTGATTTTTTTCATTTAAGTTTATTTGTATTTTGGGAAAGAATCAAATCATTCTAATTTGATTTATTTTTAATTTACTTTTATTCTCTGCACTCATTAGATAGTTGATATCATTGATTGTGTGTATGTGTTGTTTGAGATACACAAAAAGAAATTTTTCTTCCCTATTTTGTTTTAATTTAGTTGCACCCTAAAACACACAACTAATGCACTATCAGTGTGTTATTTCTACCAATAACTTTGCCATCGACCAAAATTTCTCTTTTTGTGATTTTTTCCTTCTCTATTATGAAAAGTCAATAAATTTTAAAAGTCATAAAAAAAACATAATAAATTCTTATAGATTTTTGTATGTGACCTCCTTGTTAAGTGTATTAAAAAGCCAAATACAACACATTGATGTACTCAAGAAATACTTCATAATGATTTTAAAGTTTTTTATCACAATAATGATTTTAATTTTAAGAAGGATTTTTTGCAACTCCATTATTTAATTGAATAAATAGAGCATGAGCTTTACAAATTATAAGCTCAAATGATACTCTATTTTTTACATGCAAAAAAAGGAAAACATGGCGTGAATTCTCAAGTTTGTTTTTGTTATGATTTTCTTTTTTTTTTTTTCCTATTTA
>JBBPBT010000811.1:6597694-6608011 GCA_037974875.1 Cicer bijugum | reverse complement strand
GAATTTAGACGGTAAGCCATTTTGTTATTCTTTTCAAATTTATTTATTTACTCCATTCATACTAATATATATGTCTAAGGCTCAAAATCAGTAGGCACAAAAAATACCATTGTAAAGCAAAAAATGAGTTAGTTGAAAATAATAGTTAATTGAAAATAATGATTTGAAACTCAAATTATTAGTCATCAACTCAATTGAGGTACTGGATTGGATAGATCGCTCTTAAAATTAAAGTATTTGATCCTAAATTTTCTTATATAATTTTCTTTCAAGTCACCACATAAGTCATATTTAACTTTTCTACATATATTGTGTCATATAGCAATACATATCAACTATTTAATCTAAAATTCACAATCAAGATTAATTGATTTTAATTTTTATTATTCTATAATTTTAATGTGTACATATTGGTTAGATAGTTTTTAATAATTTTTTAGAGACATGTATTGTAGTGATTAAGTGATTATTAGATACTTATAAAAAGATCAATGAATAATGTGTATATGTTTCATTCTCGTTGAGTGTTTTGTCTGATTTTAATAATATACTTATATTTTTTTTTATATTACAAAGGCTCGTCCATGTAAGAGAAATTCAGATCGTCCAAAAGAAATGTCTAAACATCCTGATTCTTTCTCAAGGTGTCATTGGGGTTGGTGTATATATGTTATAAAGATATATCAAATCACTTTAATTTAATTTAATTTATTTTTCTTAATTTTAATTTTCTGTTATTATCTGCATTCATCAAATAGTTGACAGCATTTAGTGTGTATTGTTTCGGTTTCAATACACACACAAAAAAATTCTCTCTTATTTTGTTTTAACTTAGTTGCACTCTAAAATACATAACACAATCGCAACTAATATATCATGTTCGATAGTTATCTTTAATCGTAGAATACATTTTATTTACGCATAAATATGATGTCACATATTGGCTTGTTATTTTTATCAATAACTTTGCCTTCGTCCAAAACTTCTCTTTTTGTGATTTTTCCTTCTCTATTATGAAAAGTCAAAAATATTTAAAAGTTAGTTGTAAAATAAATAAATAAATTCTTATGATTGACAAGATTTTTTATGTGACCTCCTGGTTTAAGTGTATTAAAAAGGTAAATACAACACATTAATTGATGTACTCAACAAATATTTAATAATAATTTTAATGTTTTTTTATCACAATAATGATTTCAATTTTAGGAAGGATTTTTTGCAACTCCTTATATAATTGAAGTAAGGAGAGCATGAACTTTATAAATTATAAGTTCTTATGATACTCTATTTGTTACATGCAAAGAAGGGATAACATGGCTGCAATTCTCAAGTTTGTCTGTGTTATGATTTTCTTTTTTTCCCTATTTAATATCGTAATGAATGTAGACGGTAAGCCATTTTGTTATTCTTTTCAAATTTATTTACTGACATATCTAAGACTCAGTAGGCACAAAAAATACTATTATAAAGCAAAAAATTAGTTGAAAATAATGATTTTAAATTCAAATTAGTCATCGACTCAATTGAGGTACTAGATAGATTATATCACACCTAAAATTAATGTATGTGATCCTAAATTTTCTTATATAATTTTCTTTTAATACACCACAATAAGTCGTATTTAGTTTTTCAAACATTTATTGTGTCACATAGTAATACATCTCGATCGTCTAATCTAAAATTCACAATCAAATTTTATTGATGTTAATTTTTATTATTCTATAATTTGATCTGTTTACAGCGGGTTATCCATGTGAGAAAGATGAAGATTGTCCAAAAGATATGTGTAAAC
The DNA here is from genome assembly GCA_037974875.1 of Cicer bijugum. Lineage (NCBI taxonomy): Eukaryota > Viridiplantae > Streptophyta > Magnoliopsida > Fabales > Fabaceae > Cicer > Cicer bijugum. Next base: position 6,606,219 of record JBBPBT010000811.1, on the reverse strand, counting down.
ATCCAGGTTCTTTCCCAAAGTGTCATTGGGGTTGGTGTATATGTGTTATAAAAATGTGCGTAATACCACCCCCAACAATACACAAACAACTGCAATGAAGTTTTGGCAAAAGATCTATGTAATATTCCTTTTACTAAAATATTTCATAAGGTATCATTTAGTTATTGTGTTGACATCAAATAGTTAGTTTTTTTTTTTTAATAAATTTTCTTTTAGCTTCATAGGGCCTTGTGGATATGGCTTTCTACTCTAAGATGAATATAATAAAATGAAATAAGCAACAATATATTATTAAGATTGTCTTCTTCTCTCTTAATTTTAAAGATATTGGTAGAATTAGTTTACTACTTTATCAACATATTCAAAACAAATATAATCATGTCTTAGTGCGGAAACCAAACAAACATATGAGAATATATATGAATATTAAAAACAAATATAAATCTTGATAACTTTAGGATCTACAACATTTTGATTTATGAGAGATAAGGTTATATGAATATTTGGATTCATAGCTCATCGTCTTTTGACAACAATCTTGAATGAGCTATAAGCATTGATCTTGAAAAGAGAAATGAATGGGGAACACCTATTGACTTGTGGTATTTCCTCAACTTAAACTCTTTATTTATGCCTTAAGCACTCTTTAGATGAGTAGAAGAGGCAACCTATGACGTGTGTGACGTGTTGGGGACTATATATATATATATATATATATATATATATATATATATATATATATAGCAGATGGCTAATTGAGTTTCTATTATTCCCAAATGGGTCATTTAGCATCAACCCATATTTTTGGCCCATATCAATTAATTAATAATTAGGTTTAATTGCAGTTTTAGTTTCTTTATTTTTATTAATTCATAAAATTAATCACCATATTTAAAACTCAGAGAGTTTGGGTATCTCCCTCAGATTTTTGAACTAAAAAAATGACGATTTGACATATTTTTTAAAACGTGACATACAATTATATGACATAGAATCATCTAGATGCATTACTTATTCAATTGTTATTAATTAAATTAAAAACATGAAAAAAATTTGAAGTTTAAATCTAAGTTTTTACGATATTTTATTTCAATTTCATGAGTGTAAATCATTTTATATCGTCGTATTATATCTCACATTATTTAAATCATATCACGTTATCATTTTTTTGTTAAAAAATTAGAGGGAGGGACTAAAACTGTTGACTTTTAAAATAGAGAGACCAATTTTGTAAATCAATAAAAATAAAGAGACTAAAACTGCAATTAAATCTAATAATTATTTAAGCAGAAATCTATTTATCCTTCTTCTTAATAGATAACATGATCACAATTCTATTAAGGCACTTTTTGATGAAAAGCTAATATAATTATAATAGATAATATATACCACATAATATTATTGAAATATAAAATAATATAATATAAATGTTCCAATAATCTCCCACTTTAACAATATATCATAATAACTATATCAATAGTTCTTTAGACACGCTTCTGAATGCTATTTATATTTAGATTTCTACTTTACATTCTGGTCCACCTCACACATCAACAATATAACGAATGCGGTTGTTGTTACTAACGTATAATGTTGCTAAAATCCAAAGACCACCATATTAATACATTTGATGACATAGACCAATATAGAAGAGTGGTATGGAAATTTCATGTAATATGATCTCTATATCATGCCTATTTTCATTTGATCCAATTGAAATTTTTTGTGGGATCAAATTGAAGTTCTTTAAGTGCAAATTCAATATTTACACACACAATACATAAACAATTATAATAACAATAACTTTATAAATTTATTTCTACAAAAATCATAACATAAAATTTGTATTGAAAACTAAAGTATATAACCTAAAAGAATAGATATTTCCACTAATTTAACATATCATTAATGACAACAATCATATAAAAGACTTTAGATTGTCATACCTATACCTATTATTAGTGGGTCAGTTAGCATGAAGTATATATTTACATGCTATATTATTCAACTACAATAATATGCACATTTAAATATATTTCATGAGCTTTTATTGTTGAAACATTATACGAATGATTTATGTGGCAATATAGTGTTTTTTTTTTAAAAACTTTTTACTATGTGCAACTAAGTTACATAACTAAATCAATCATTTTTTGAGTTAAGGTATCTACAATATGTAAACATCCGAAATAGCAAAGTCGAACATACTGGTGATCTTCAAATTGTTAAATCTCTAATTTTATTTAGCATAAGTTCTATTGTTCTCTTCAACAATTCTTATGGCTAATTGAGATATCTTATAGTTTGATATATTTCATTTCAAACATACAACTTTATCGATATAGCTCTTTTGTGAAAACTCAAGTATACCTTGAAAATAATCTTTAAGTATCACAAAGTCTAATGCAAAAGTGGCGTTCCTAAGATCCCTCGTCGCTAAACTTCATTAGATTTTGTACAATAAACATATTATTATTGACTAAATAAATTAAATCGACACATTATAATAGGAATATAAACTTACTCATATTGACCTTGTAATATTCACAATAGTAATCTAAAAATCAAATGAGATAATTACTTTATGAGACTTTGTGATATCACTAATGAGACTTATTCATAAACTCATAGATGAATTACATCAGTTTTCAAATCATTTACTTTGTGTCTATTGACATAAAGTTTCATTTGGTTGCACCATATTGTTTCATAAATGTTGTTATTTAGAAAAGTCGTATTGACAAAAGTGAATATAATTGTCACAAGAAATGGGATATATGAATTTTTTAAAACCTACACTTTAATATTATTTCTTAAGATAAAACTTGAGAATGTTAGATCAATATGATGAACTTACTTGTATTTTGAGAAAGTTCAAGAACATCATATTTCAAGTTGATAGTAGTGAGATTTAGAGAAATAATAAAAGATAAGGGTAAGAAAATCACACAAAATAAATAAAAGATAAGCGTTGTAAAAGACCTTCTTATTTTATTTTTTAAAAGCCTATTACAACGCTTTTTTAAAGAGCGTTGTAAAAGACCTCCTTATTTTATTTTTTAAAAGCCTATTACAGTGCTTTTTTAAAGAACACTGTAAAAAACCTCCTTATTTTCTTTTTTAAAAGCCTATCACAACACTTTTTTAAAGAGCACTGTAAAAGTCCTTCTTATTTTACTTTTGAAAGCCTATTACATCGCTTTTTTAAAGAGCGCTGTAAAAGACCTCCTTATTTTATTTTTTAAAAGCCTATTACAACGCTTTTTTACAAACCTTTTAAAGCGCTTGTCCAAAAGCGCTGTAAAAGACCTCCTTATTTTTTTTAAAAGTCTTTTACAACGCTTTTCTAAAAAGCGCTCTAATAGGTCACAACAAGAAAGCATGTATTTTATGAGGGCCAAAAGCCCTCGCAAAGGCCAAAAAACAGCCACAAATGGGCTATTTGTGGCGGCCTTAGGCAGCCACAAATAAGCTGGTCACAAACATTTATGGCGGCCAAAACGGCCACAAAGTTTAAAAAATACGTTGTCTTTTGTGAGGGTCTTTGCAGCCACAAAATTATGCTTTTGTGAGGGCATAGACCGCCACAAATGCCTCACTTTATGAGGGCACAGGCCGCCACAAAGGACATGCTGATTTTTCAAAGTACAGCCTTTGTGAGGGCCCAGGCCGCCACAAACGTCCTCCTTTGTGAGGGTTTAGGCCGCCACAAAGTACCATCCAGATTAAAAAATAAATATTTTGTGAGGGCTTAGGCCACCACAAAATATTATGTATATTAAAAAATTAATTTTGTAAATTCAAAATTAATATTGTATTATAATATTATATATAATAAATCAATATTAATATAAATTGAAAATTTAAATTAATATTACAATTAAATAAAAATTTAAATTAAATTTAAAATAAAATATTTAAATTATAATTATAATTAAAGATTAATTTAAATTACAAATAAATTAAAATTTAAATAAAGTTAAAATTAAATATTAAAATTTCAATAAATATTATATATAAAAATATAATATTAATAATAATTAAAGTAATATTACCACCAAACCAAATAAAACATGCATTTCAAAATTAATAAATAATGTCTTACAAACCCAAAAATTATAAATAATTTCAAATAAAAAAATAAAAATAAAAAATTACATATATAATATAATATAAACTTACCAAAATTAAATCAAGGTTGGATGAAGATTTTTTGTAGAGAGAATAGTTAGAAGGAGGGTTTAGAGAGAAGTTAGATGTAAAAAATGAGATGAGGGGTGGAGTAATATATATCGAATTGGGTTGATCCTTTGTGGCGGCCTGGACGGCCACAACTGGCAATGGTCATTTGGGCGTTTGTAGCTGCCTTTACCTTCACAAAATTTGTATTTTGTGGCTGAAAAAGCCCTCACAAAAATCTTAAAATTTTAGCTGGAATTTGTGGCTGCCTAAGCCCTCACAAAATCCAGCTAAAATTTTAGTCTTTTGTGAGGGCTTTTTCAACCACAAATAAAGACCAATTTGAATTTTTGTATTTGTGTGGGCTTTTTCGGTCACTAATTTGTGAGAGTTTTTTTTCGGCCACAAAATATTTATGAAGTTGGCCACAAATAAGGGTATTTCTTGTAGTGGGTCCTTTAATTATGTGAAATCGCAAGTCTTTTACAGCGCTTGTCAAAAAAGCGTTGTTGTATCCTCTGTTATTTTTAAAATATCATACAACAACGTTTGTATTTAATAAGTGCTATAAAAGACGCGCTATAAAATATCATTTTTGACATAATGTTTTAATGAGACAATGTTGTTTATCCTTGTTTGGTAGACTTTAATAATAAGTGATATTATTGGAGTGTCAACATAATTGCAATATCAACTATTATGATGAAATACTTTTCCATTTAATTTCTATTTAAAAAAAGAACGAAAATATATGATATTTCTTTGACTTGTATTTGTTTTTTATGCTCACATTGTGTACTCATCTTTCTTTCTTACTGCCATATCCTTCTGCTTCTCAAAACTTCATTTCTCTTGCTTCTATCTTGGCATTGCCCCAGTTTTATTTATGTATTGCATCTTTCATCTTTTTGTGTTATTCATTGTCTTCTTAAAATATATTTCTGATATTGTTTGTTCAAACAATTTTTTTCAGGATGAATAACAAACACTATCTGAAATTTACATGCAATTATAAGATTTGGGTTTGAACTTAAGTGAAAATGTTTAACTTAACAATATATTGATAATTACGAGTTGAACTAGATTTTAAGGACTTTAAACTATTATTCTTATTTGGGTTTTGGTTAAGAAGAAGAAGTAGTAGATGGAGGTGCAAGTGAGGAAAAGATGGGGTTGTGATTTGCTGAAATGGGTTGTTTGGTCGAGCAATGTTTGGGCCCTAGTGTTGATTTAAGTTTTGGGAAGGTTGACATTTTTGTGAGGATGAATATGAATAATAAAAATGATGGTGATGAAAATGATGTTGTTCTTATGTGGAATTGTATGATTTTATTGAGAGAATAAAAACTATGAGATTTAGTTAAAAAAATTACTATAATAATTAATCGATACATCAGAGTCTTCATAGTAACACTAAACAATATCAATAAATAATGATCATCACAAAATGTAGAAATCAAATTAACAACTTTCAACTAATAAAGTGGATATTTTAAAATAACTCAAGTAAAACTACTAATGTTATATATTAAAAGAACAAACACAACGGTAAAAATAACATATTAAAATTATAAATCAAGAACAAATTTAATGGTAGAAATAACATACTAAAATTATAGACTAAACTGAACGTTTGCTACAAACTCATTACTACCAAGATCAAGCTTTTCCTCCTTCATGTTATTGCCACAATTACTTTTTTTTTTGTATTTTTTTTTGTTTATCGTGCTGCAACTTTCATTTCTTATGATTTAAAAACCCTTTTTTTTTCTTCTTCACATGGGCCAAGCCCAATAAAATACATTATTTTTTTCTTTCTTTAATAATAATAATAAAATTGAGAGGTTCTACTTGAGAAATTGAGAAATGAGTTCACCCAACGGAAAAAATGATAAGAGAATAGTGATACTGAATAGTAGAAGTTAGGGTTAGGGCTTTGCTTCTCTTTTGATTAATTTACATGAGTTAAAAATTGATTTTTATTAAATTAGTTTAATAATTTGGATATAATATATAATTTATTTAATTAATTTAATTACAAAAATAATGAGATGGATTAGATTAATGACATGGCAAAAATTTATTCAACTCACCCGTGACACCGTAATATCAGCGTAAATTAAACATATGGTCGAGTTAAATTTCCCACATATTTTAATGTGGTTCTGGAAAAATACAATGAAGACTTCGAAACCATGCACTATACACATGACAAAGATGTTTTTCTCTCAAATTATATATAAGGTAGAGTTAAGATAAAGTTCCCTCATATTATACATGAGCTTTATTCAATGAATAATTCAAAACTATAAATTATACACATGGTTGAGATGTTTCCCCCTCATATATGAGGTTGACTTAAAACAAAAATTCCTTTGATTTTTCTTAAGTTGAACAATAAAAACTTTGGAACTATGGATTATGCACAAGGTCCACATATTTTCCCTTAGATTTTACATGAGTCCAAGTTAAAAAATTCCTTATATTTGACTTGATTTGAGTAATAAAGAGCTATCAACTATAAATTATACACAAGATTGAGATGTTTTTCCCTTAGAATTTAAATAAGTTTGAGTTAAAACCAAAAATTCATCAAATTTTACCTGAGTTGAATAACAAAAGAGCTCATAATCATGAATTATACTTTTGGTTGAGATGTTTCATAATCTATCTATTGGCCAATAACGATCCATAATCTATCTATAATCATAATATATTTATTATTTCTAATTTTTGTAGAGACAACAAATGGATTAGTGTTAGTGAAATATGAAAATCAAATACTTCATTATTTTTTAATAATTTTTTTATATTTTTATATTGTAATTATTTAAACAGTACATATAACCTCAAATAAAATATTTTTTCCAACTGAATATTCAAATAAAATTTATTTTATAATTTAATAAAATTATCCGATGGATTAGCTTGCGGAGTAAATTCTCTTGTATTATTGTATGTCTTTTCATCGATGCAAACTTACCTAATTTTCGATCATTGACTTTTTTTTCTTTTTGTGCTTTCTTTAAGAATATATTGATGAATATGAAATCCAAAATATATATACATTATTAGTTATAGCTCTCGTATGGACTAAGACTCACATGACACAATCACATCTAATGTATCCTATCAAGGAGTTTACTTTAATCATACAATAAATTCAATTTATATATAATATAACTATGTTGTCTCATATCGGTGCATTATTTCTACCAACAACTTTGTCCTTGTTAACAGATTTCTCTTTTGTAATTTTCTCTTCTCTATCATGAAAGGTTAAAAATAATAGAAATAAAAATAATAAATTATTATGATTGGTAAGTTTTTAAAGTGATCTCCGTATGAAATGTACTAAAAGGGACAAATACAAAACACTAATGTACTAAAGAGACATTTAATAATAATTTTAATTTTAGGAAGAATTTTTTATAACTATTATTTAAGGAGAATTGTTTTTTGGACAATAGATTTGGACACCGTATTAAATACAAGCAGAATGTGCGTGTGCACAAACTGAAGAGCAAACTGAGGTTAGAAAAAATTATTAAAAAAAAATATATATCATTATATAATGTTGGACATCACAATCTAATTAATGTCTACAAATCATTTCTCTTATTTAGTTGATAGCATTAACTTTAAACATTACATGCTTAAATTATAAAATTAAGGACAATCATAATCTATGAGTTATATGTGAGGGGGGTAAATATGGTTATAATTCTCAAGTTTGTTTATGTTATGATTTTATTTCTTTCTCTATTTCATATTGCAAGGAACGTAGAAGGTAAACCATTTCTCATCATTTTCAAATTAATTTATTTACTCCATACATAGTAGTGTATCTAGGACTCTAAGCTAGTGGATGTTGAAAATTACTATTGTCAAACACAAAATGAGTTAGTTCAAATTAATTATTTTAAACTCATATTAGTCATCATCATAATTGAGGTACTGGGAAGGGTAGATCTTTCGTTAAATTGGTTTGTTTGTTCCTAAATTTGTTTATACAATTTGCTACTTGAGGAGTATGTATGTATGCAATGAGAATATATGATTATTATAATTATCAAATTTGTTTGTGATATGATTTTCTTTCTTTTCCTATTTCTTATAGATATGTCATTTTTATTTATAATTTTCAAATTTATCATTTACTCCTACATAGTGGCGTATCTAAGACCCTAAATTAGTAGGTGCTAAAAATTACAATATTTGAGAAAATAATTAGTTCAAATTATTAATTTTAAACTCAAATCAGTCATCAACTCATTTACGGAGATATATAGGGTAGATCTTTCGTTAAATTGATTTATTTAGTCCTAAATTTGCTTATACAATTT
>JBBPBT010000811.1:6579203-6592447 GCA_037974875.1 Cicer bijugum | reverse complement strand
TAGTAATTTTAATGCCCTAAAATTATAGTAATAAAAATCTCTATTTCTTTTGAAACATAGAGAAAGTCTTTACTTCTTAAAAACGGGTGCAATTGATATAAAATTTAATATCACTATTGTAGACACGTACATACTTACCTCGAAGTCTAATAACATTTTTAATAGAAAATTATCTACCTATTAAATAGTCTTTTTCTAATTAAGTATTTTTCTCAATAAATAATAAGTAAAGATAACTATTTGAGAGACATGATATTATTGAATACAATCATTAAAAAAATATAAATAAATGATGTATACATGGAAGAGCTACACATAATTCACTTAAATATTTATTTAAAACACTAAATACATAAATATTTTATCTCATTTTAGTAACATGCGTATATTTATTTTTATTTTATTTTTTCATTACAGGACGTATTGAATGTTACACTCATGGTGATTGCCCGTTAAGTATGTGTCTGGACCATGGTACTCGTGTGATTTGCCACATGAATCGGTGTATATGTATTCTACCATAGATTATATATGTGTAAAGCTATGGCTTTGTGCTCTAATAAGATTATGGTAATAAAATGAAATATGGACATGTTGTTATAACACTTAATCATGTTGTCATCATAGCATCCACTTAATTAAATCGTGCATATGTATAGACATATTTATTTATTTATCATACAATAAAATCATGTATGTAATACTTAGAATGTTATACTTATTCCTCTTTTTATAGGTCTCCCAAATAAGTGTTAAAATCATTAATTAGTAAAGATCCAATGAAAATTCCTTTGGGGAGTTGTCAGTGCAATGACTAAACCATGTTAGGTCATTTGGTGGAAATTTTGCATATCAATAGAGATGATGATGGACTTGACATTAAAGATCTTGAATTGTTTAATCTATCTTTATTGGGTTAGTGGAAGGGGAAGAGTATTGACAAATATGACTTATCAAGCCTTATTACCTTAATAAATAGCTGTATTGTGATAACCAATAAAAGATCTTTTAGAGCATGATTAGGAAATAGCTATTTTAAAACGGCATTAAAACATATTTGAAACGTAAATTGAATAATATTCACATGAACTTAAGATAAAATAACAATTTCAGACAACATTTGAATAGGTAGAAAATGAAATAACAATTTTAGACAATATTTGAACAGATAGATTGTCATATAAAAAAATTGTATCGCAAATTAATACGTTGGTCCCAAATTAGAAAGACATATTGTTGATTGAATGTTCGTTGGATTTTTTTCCAATGAAGATTTGTTATTTTTTTCCAATGAAGATTTGTTGACTCCATAAACGTAAAGTGAATGATAGAGTGGAGACCAGTTTTTGAAAAAATCTTCTTCGAAAGGGGAGCATGCTTAATTTCAAAGATATATTTCCTAAACTATATAACATATCTACTTACAAGGAGGCAAAGCCAAAAACAATTAATAAATATATTTTTATTAAATAAATAATTTAGATAAAAATATTATATAAAACAATAATAACCAAAAAATAATATAATTGTTTTTATAATTTAAAAGAATTAAAATTTAAAATTTACTTAAAAATATAATTACTCATAAATCAACCTATACATATAACATATCTTTCTTTATCTTGCACTCTTTTTTTTTTTTGCTTAATTGCAGTTTTGGTCTCCTTATTTTAGCTGAATCGCGAAAGTAGTTCCCCTATTTTGTTTATCTCTAGTTTTGGTCCCTCAAATATAACTTTGGTCCAAAATTTGATGAAATTTTATATTTTTTGCATTTATTTAAGTTATATTATGCCTCAAAATTTTATTTGCAACAATTGTATCTAAAATCTACGATCATAAATGGTGTAGTACGGCTTTAAAAAAATGAAATTTCATTAAGTTTTAAACCAAAATTCTGTTTGGGGACCAAAACTGAGGAGAAACAAAATTGGGGGACTACTTACGCGATTCAACTAAAATAGGAAGTCCAAAACTGCAATTAAATATTTTTTTTACACAAATGTATGAGTCTTTAATAAGAAGAGTATTAATTAAAATTATGTGTACCAAATAATAGTATTAAAATTATGTTGTTTTCTGATGATGCAGTATTAGTATATGTTGGTCACCTTTGCATGTATAAACATGATTTGTGTATCCACTGGGAGAAAAAAATATGAAAAATTCTAAGTTAAGACTCTTTTCAATATTTTAGAGGTTTTGTTTTAATTTTAAAAATTTAATTTCTAATAAAATAGAGTTTAATTTATATGCATTATCTGTATAAAAAGTTTTATAAAATTCGCAAATCACAATCAACTATGTAAGTGACTTTATAAGTAGTTGTGAAAAAAACTATAGGCTTAATTGCACTTTTGGTCCCCCTATTATAGGTGAAAATTGAAAGTAGTTCCCATATTTTGTTTGTCCCCAGTTTTAGTCCCCAAACAGAATTTGAGGCCAAATCATGATGAGTTGTCATTTTTTATTGACGTGTCAATAAATAGGTGACGTGGCAGACACTTACGTGGAATAAACTTATTATTATATTATTTATGATTAAAAAATATAATTTTTATTTTCAAAAATCATTTTAATAATTGTGAAATATTTTTAAAAATATAATTAAATTGTTAAAATTAAATTAAATTAAAATAAAATTGCTAAACCCTAAAGCCCCAAAAAAATTACAACATTCTGTCACTAGTTTTCTATTTTAGTGTTTCTTCTTCTCCAAACCCAACATCAAAAGTTTTAACCTTTTGCAACTATTTTCATCATCCCATCCCATCACCTACACCATAAACACTCTTCTCTCCCTCTTTTCCCTCCATCACTTGTTTACTATTAGAAAGTTTTCAACCTCATTATAAATACCCATTGAGGAAATTGCTCAAAGTTTGTAACTTTCTTTCTTTCACAAAATGGGTTAGTTGGAGAACTTCGAATGGGTGAATGGTTATGGAAAGAAACGTTTAGGAGCTTGTTTTGGAGGGCTTTGAATAATAGAGGCAAACAGAGGCGAAAATTTCAATATGATCCTTCAAGCTATGCACTTAACTTTGATGATGGATGTTCCTCTTCCTATCTTAGAGATACTATGTCAAAGAAATTCATTGCAGATGCACCTGTTCAAGAGTTCAAAGAAATTGAAAGCACAACCTGGGTTTATGTCATTTGGATCAAGACTTGAGGCAGCCTTTTTTATGGTGTAAGTGATGGGATGGGATGATGAAAATAGTTGCAGAAGGTTAAAACTTTTGATGTTGGGTTTGGAGAAGAAGAAGCACTGAAATAGAAAACAAGTGACAGAATGTTGTAATCTTTTTGGGGCTTTAGGCTTTAGCAATTTTATTTTAATTTAATTTTAATAATTTAATTATATTTTTAAAAATATTTCACAATTATTAAAATGATTTTTGAAAATAAAAATTATATTTTTAATTAGAAATAATATAATAATAAGTTTATTCTACGTAAGCGTCTGTCATGTCACCTATTTATTGACACGTCATTAAAAAAATGACAACTCATCATGATTTGGCCTCAAATTCTGTTTGGGGATTAAAACTGGGGACAAACAAAATATGGGGACTACTTTCAATTTTCACCTATAATAGGGAGACCAAAAGTGCAATTAAGTCAAAACTATATACATTTTTTTTGAAATAAATTTGTAAAAAAAAATATTGAGTTTCTAGAAAAAAAGACGTCGTTAATATTCCAAAAAAAGCTATACTCAAACATCACTGAGTATACATTACGATGGAACAACTGTAATTGATAAGTATAAAAAAATTACATTGACAAAATACATATATATATATATATAATATTAAATTCATAAAGAAGTGCATTTTAATAATTAAAAAAATAGTAAAATAAATTTGAATCTCTATAAATAACTTTTTAACTTTTTGGTCTCAAACAAAAATTCATTCACTTTTAATCCTTATTTTTAAAAAAATTGTTTATAAAAAATAATTGATATTTTTAGCCCCTAAAAGAGTCAGTATAAAATAAAATAAAAAATAAAATAAAATAAAAGAAATTTAGAGACTAAATTTAAAAAGACATAATTTTTTAGAGAATAAAAACACATTTAAAAAAAATGTTAGCCTCATTTTATTATATTATAAAAAAATAAAAAATAAAAATTAGACACTCACCAATTAGGAGTCATGTGCCATTGTATTGGATGGAATAGCAGGCCCAAGTCCCACATTGGTTGGTTTTAGTCTTTTAGATTCGACCTTTCTTATCTAAAATGACAAATTAATTCCAAATATGGTTAGTTGTGGTGTGATCGCCTTGATAGATGAGAAACAACCTAATTTTTAAAGGTAGTGTTGCATATTTGACTACTGATATTTTATAAATATTATCTTCAGAGTGAAAAGAAAATTTTTCCTTTGAAATTCAAAAATAAGAAAACAAAACCTTAGTTCGTTTAGTTAATCGTGTTAACATGGACATTGAATATTTATGTGGCGAGATTAATTCTTAGTTGACCCAATGCCAAGTTAGATAAGGGTGAAGCCTGTCATGAATGTGAGACTAATATTCTCTCTATATAATACTTCCTTGTTCTTCTTCCATGATTTCACACTTCTTCTTCTAAACACGTAAATTTATATAATTCATTCTTCGTACATTTGACATTTCACTGTTACAATTCTTAATTTTTATAATAGAGTTGTATTGTACTGAGAGAAATTGTGTGCTATTTCCAAATTAAATGTTGATCAGGATTTTGGATTTTTATCTCTGAACGTGATTTTTAATTTAAATTTTATTGTTCAAACTTACTCTAACTTAAATATATCTTTAAACATAAATCAATTAACATTCAACTCAATTTTAACTAAAGATAATTTTACATAATCATTTCATTCTAGTTAATAGAGCACATGTCCAAACTCAAAATCAATTTAATTTTTTAAAATCATTTATATCTCTCACAAACAATAACTAACTCAATCCATTAACGACTTCTAATGGGCTCACTCCAATATTGCCACAACCACACAACATACTAATAATTTTCCATAAAATTGATTCGACACATAGATTACAAAGTTTCTACAACTATCACTTTTCCTTGCTAGTATTGCAGAGCAAAAATAAGGCTGTGGGTAGTGCCGATACAGCCATATGTAACGTCATTCTCAAGCAATTGAATTAACAAGACAACCCTCTCAACTTGGAGTACAAGGGAAAGGACCATTGTTGTGGCTAGGGATCAATCTTTTTCTACCTTAGTTTTTGGACACTGTACCATCAACAAACTTTTAACTTTCTTTTATATAATGTTGAAGGACGATATGCACAAACACTAAGTAAAGAAAAGATGATTATTGAACATTTAAACATGTGATCCAAGCGTATTATATGTTTAATTTTTGTTTTGTTTTATTTATTATTATTAATTCATAAAATTAACTCTTTGTTTTAAAAATCAACAGTTTTGAAGGCTCATTCATATTTTTGAATTAAAAAAATAATAATTTTACATATTTTTAATGATGACATACAATTTTATGATATGAGCAATGATATTTGAACACAATTTTAAACACAAATATAAACACAAATCTATGTGGCTCCCACGTAGTCTCTCTCTTCATTTAATTTATTCCTTTTCTATTTTCCACACAATCTCTCTCTTCCTTTTCTTTCTCCCTCTTTTTACTTTTTCCTTTTTTTTTATCTTTTTTTATTTTTTTTTCTTCCTCTATAAAAATAAACTTTACATATTTATCTTTCTTTTCTTTCATAATTCCTCCTTTTTTATTTTATTTACTTATTTTAATCAAATTTTTTATGAAGTAATTTGGACATTCTAATTGAACAAAATATAAATTTGGTTAATGACTTAAAATAATTTGGTTAATTTCTTACACAACTTGGTTAATAAATTTGAACAGAAACTTTGGTCATTCTAATCCTACAATATAAATTTGGTTAATAGCTTTAAGAAACATGGTTAATGTTGTGAACACCTTAGTTAATGAATTCGAACTGAAAACTTGAGCAATATAATGAAACAAAAAATATAAACTTGGTTAATGACTTAAAACAATATGGTTAATTTCTTGCACAACTTGGTTAATGGATTTGAACAAAATGTTTGATAATTCTAATCAAATAATATAAATTTGGTTAATTATTTTAAGAAACATGGTTAATATTGCGAACAACTTGGTTAATGAATTCGAACTGAAAATTTCAGAAGAAAATATCAGAATAAATAAAATAAAATAAAAATCTAACAAGTGTAAATTTGGAGAGTAATGTGTAAAAAATACAAGTGAAAAACAAAATCTAGGTCAACAAAAAAATTAGTTGATTCATCTAAAAAGAAGAGAGAGAGAGAGAAAAAAAAGAGAATGAGAGAGAAAGAAGATGGATGAAGATGAAGATGAAGATGAAGATGAAAAGAAATAGAGAGAAGAGAGAGAAAAGAAAGAGAGAAGAGAGAAGAGAGAGATTGTGGTGTTTAATTTGATTTTATTGTTAATCAATGAAGAGAGAGTAATAAAGGTGTATTAATGAAGAAAGAGAATATAAATATGTATAAATATGTATAACGTATACGTATACAGTATGTGTGTTTGTATTTATGTTTAAAATTGTGTTTAAATAACATTTCTCTTATGATATAGAACCATCTAAATATATTAATTATTTATATATTATTAGTTAAATTAAAAATATGAAAAATTTATAAAATTGAGATAGAGAGAAGGAATATGTTGGAATGACAAAAAAAATTGTGTTATCGTTGAATGAAAAAAAAAAATTTACAACTTTTATCTAGTTTAATGTCCTTTAATTTATTCGGTTAAAATTCAAACCATATTCAATGATGTGATTTTTACAACACAACAACTAAATTGTGAATCTAAATATTATTAATATATATCAGATAAAATTATATTTTTATTATTTATCTTACGATTTTTATCTTCTTTTTTTACATCAATATATTATCTTTTAAAATATGCACAAATTAATCTTTATCATTTTTAATCAACTAAAAATGATGAGTAGCAAGCAAGGCTAACATCATTATTGAAAATTTTATTTTAAATATTTTTTTGAAGAAATTAAAATAATTATTATTAAAAATAACGAAACTCAACAATAACATCTCCATCGTTTCATCTTCAACCAAAAAAATTCAAACATCATCATCACCAAAACTTAAAAATACCAAAATTGAAAACCCAAATTCCCAAATTAAATTCAATTCACGTCAACAACCTTAAAAAATCAATTTTCCTTATGTATTTTTTTACTACATACGGTTTAAATTTAAACAATTGGAGAAATAGTTTTTGGTTAGAAAAAATAATACTACCTATATCCTTAAATTAATAGTTTTTTCTCAATTGAGTAGGGAACAAATGTTTTCTCATCAAGTACAAGTAATGGAAGAGGCCCAATTACCAAGGTTTGGGTGAAACATGGACGATGGACGGACGTTGAAGCATAAAGTTGCCCAATTTCACTAGAACAAAATTATTAGATTTTAGAGTATTTTTCTCCTTATTTATCCAATTTATTTACATTGTGTTTGGTTGCACAAAAGCTTAAAGGAAAAAAATAGTGAAGGAAGAAAGAAATCACTAATTCTAATATTCTTCCACTATTTGGTATAATAAAAAAAAATAGATTAAAATTAAAAATAAAAAATACATAAATTTTGAGTAGATGTGGCAGCAGCGTTTAAACAATGTATGCTAGTATGACCAGAGACCCCACATAATCCGTATTTTCTTGGTACTCTTTTAGTAGTATCCATTTCTGTTCTAATGCATTAGTAGATTATGACACACCTTCATATTGTGGCCAATATCCTTCATTTGGTATGGGTAGAACATTTCATCATAGACTTTTATTACCGTTTCCACCTTATACACATCATGTAAGGTTCCAATAATTATATTTTATGCTACAACATGTTGCTATCACATGTGTACAAGACATATGTTTAACTTGATATTTCCTACAATCGCACCACTTGTTAGAAATATTTACACTGAAATGATCAATTGGTCGCCATTCTCTTAGAACCACTGTGTCGTAGACCATGAAAGTATGGTTGCTCCGATCAAAACTATCAACCCTATGATTATTGGATTTACTTATTTCCAATTTTATAAAATTTATGCAAGTTTACGTGTATACCTGACCAGAAACTAAAATTAATGTATGTCGTTTTCTCATGGTTGGAAACAGTGTCCCTATTTTAAAATATGTTGATTGGACCAAACTAGTGATGGGAAGATTGTGCGAACCTTTTAATACTGCGTTGATCGACTCCACAAGGT
Organism: Cicer bijugum; assembly: GCA_037974875.1. Classification (NCBI taxonomy): domain Eukaryota; kingdom Viridiplantae; phylum Streptophyta; class Magnoliopsida; order Fabales; family Fabaceae; genus Cicer; species Cicer bijugum. Next base: position 6,584,129 of record JBBPBT010000811.1, on the reverse strand, counting down.
TGGTTGTCATCTGACCCCAACGACTACCTCCAACGAATGCTTGAATCCAATCTTGTTGAGGTATGTTGTCTAACCATTTCAAAGTCTCCAAGTTTACTATGTCGATTTATCGATATGTAGACTCATTGATCGACTAACCTTTAAATACACGTTTCCTCCAAACTTCTACTCACAACTTCTTCACTTTCTTTACATCATTCAATCATACATTCAAAGTTATCAAAAATTTGAATTTTTATCATGGAACTATCTACAAATCATAGACTTGAAACCAAATACATTCAAGCATTTGTAAGTATTTAAATATTTTTTTATTTTTTAGTCTCATTAATTGTTTTATTTTATTTATTCTGATTATTTATTTTAATTTCTTTTATTTTTATTTTATTTTTTTATTTATTTAGTCTCATTAATTGTTTTATTTTATTTATTTTGATTATTTATTTTTATTTCTTTTATTTTTATTTTTTTAGTCTCATTAATATTTGTTGCGGCCTAAAATTTTGAGTTTTCCTCGAATTCAATGGAGTCGCCACTAAAACTTATTTTAAAATTGGGAAAACATTGGGAAACCCTTAAAAAATAATAAAAAATAAAAAAATGGTCTTTGATACCAGATTTTGAGTTCGGGAGTCAATAATGTGTAGGGAAGGTATTAGCATCCTACGACATCCGTTAAAATACGGTTACCTATAATTAATTGTGCAAAATTATATCGGCTTAAATATACTTATTTGTTTATTATTAAATATGAATATAAATTATTTTTTTTATAAATGTGATTTTTGAGGTAAAAGCGTGTTTAAAAGAGTAAAAAACAAAATTATTATTGTGTTTGACAAGAGTGTAATCTTGCTCCTACGTATCTCTCGGTGCGATTGAGAAATCAAAGCTACGTAGTTCTTGGTAGAAAATGGGGATGTTGATTGCTTTTAAATAAATTGTATTTTGTTATTTAAAAAAAAAATTGATGAACATAAAAAAAAAAAAAAAAACTTGTTTGATTTGAATAATTGTTATAAAATATGAGTTTTAAGGCGACCGAGTTATACAAGTCATGTCTCAAAATTCAAGAAGTAAAAATATGTCACATCTAATTTAACTTTCTTAAGAATATTTTATTATTTTTTTAAAATAGAGTTTCAAGACCACTAAGTAGTACAACTTGTGTTATACCAACTCAAATAAACTGTCACATCTAATTAATCAAAATTTTAAAAAATGATTTTAAATTATCTTATTTATAAAAATGAGTTTTAGAACCATCAGGTTGTACAACTTGTATCCTGACAACTAATAGGTTAAAAGGCAATACATCCAATTATTTTTAATAGAAAAATTTCTCTATATATTTAGCAGATTTAATATTAATTGAATTTAATATATAAAATAAGACTTATTTGAAAATAATAAAAATGAATGAAAGTTAAAAATATAAAGTTTATAATAGACCAATGACTTTAAAATCCAAAAAATAAATTTTATAGGTAATCATAAAAATAAAAATGAATCAAACTGAAAAATAGTATATATAATAATAATAATAATAATAATAACAACAACTAAACCTAATTTAACAAAAGGAAAGGCAAACACACGCTGCAGGAACATTACCGCCGATGCCAATGAAAGAAGAAAAATGCAAAAGAGAAAGCGCAGAGCAAGGGAAATAGGAGAAGAGAAAGCGCATAGCAAGGGAAATAGGAGAAGAGAAAAAAGAAAAAAAAAAAGGGACCAAGGGGTTTGTTTGTGTTCTTAGTTTATTCTTCCTTACATTAAGACATTATTTTTATATAACAACAAATTTCAATTTTTTTTATTACTACTTCATTTCATATATTACAGAATACATCTACCAAAGATGAAAACAATACCTTAAACTTTCTTCGTCTTCCTCTGATTACTCTGTCTATTTCCTTCTTCTTCTCATTTTTAAGTATTTTTTTTCTCCTTTTCATTTTTTTATTTTTTGCATCAATTTTCTTGGTTTACCAGTTAATGTTTTTGTTTATTAGATAAACTCGAGCTCTAGATTTGTATTGTTTCGCACTAATTTTAACTGGATTTTACATTGTTTTTGCAGCAAATCTTAAGCAATGTACTATTAGGGAAATAAACTTTTCTGTCTTTTATTACACAAATGTTAAAAGTAACCTCTACTGGTTTCTAGTATGTTTATAAAGAAAATAAAAGTTGGTTTATTTATTTAGTCTCATTTATTGTTTTATTTGATTTATTCTTATTATTTATTTTAGTTTTTTATATATGTTATTTATTTCAGTATTTATTTCAGTCACCTTTAAAGGAAAAACTGAAATGTCAATGTCATGTTAAAAAAAAAATTAAATGAAGCCATATCACTAAATAAATGTTGATTATTGATTTAATATATTGATGAAAAATAACACAATTTTATAATTTACTCAATCAAACAAATTATTTAGTAAAATATCAATAAATTTTATAATTTTATAAAAAAAATTATAGAGATGATTTAGTCAATCAGAAGTTTTAATTTGATGATTGAATTAATAAATTTGGTGTTTTTTAATTTTAAGTGATAATTTGATTTTTTATATTTTAAAATGTCAACAATATAATGTTTTTTTTACAAAAATTCAAAAAAATTCATAAAAAAATTTCAAACAAAACCCATGAAATTAATTATCATCTTCAATAGAATGCAAATTTTATCAAATGCATAAATCAAATATTCAAATAAACTCATATTTTCGTCTCCAACAACATCAAATTCATAAAATAAAAAATAAATTTTTTTAAATATTTATAAAAACAGACAAGTTTGATTCAAAGTCTCGAAAATGTATTTTTTTTAAGATACTCTTGTTGATTAGGAAAATATTTACTTTTCTTGAGAAGCCAGAAACATCAAGTCAACACACACAAAAGAAAAAATATTTGAAGAAACTCAAATCGATAACCGATGAGGCATACTTTTAAACCATTTTATCAAGTTCTTCTTTCACCTCTCACACACACCTTTTTACCTCTCTTGATGAAGAGTGTTTTCTAATTCATTTTGCTAATGTTTATGCTGATAGTTTAATGCTCCATTTTCTACTATTATAAATCGAGTTGGATTCATTTGTATGTGCTCTTATAGGGTTTTGGAAGTTACTACACACCTTTTTATCAATACAAACTTACATAATTTTCGGGCGTGAACTTTTCATAATCTCTTTGAGACAATTTATGCATAAAGACGTTCTCACCTATTGGTGCAATATTTTTACCAATATATTTTCCATGGTCCAACAATAATATTACTCTTGTTGTGATTTTTCCTTAATCTATTATTAGGGATGGCAATGCGTAGGGTTTGGGTAGGGTACTGTAGTACTCGTACTCATACCCGCAGTTTAAGAAAATACTCATACCCGTGCCTATGCTCTTGAATATCAACTTTAATATTCGTACCCTAACCCTCTGGGTACTTAAGTGCCCGTACCCATACCCATTACCCACACTTTGACTAAAATAGATCGATAAATAAAAATTATTTTGTGATTAAATTTAAAAATTATCCAAATATCATAAACCCAATCATAAAGTATTATAAACCAAAATATTTTCTAACTCAAAATATTTCAAATGAACACTCATTATAATACACATTCAAATATCCATAATAATATTTTATGAAGTTGCAACTCTTACGACAATTTTATTTGAGATCAGTAAAAACAATTTATAAGAAGTTGCAAGTATAATTATAAAGACACAATTAATAACATATAACTCTTAGTTATAAAGTTACAATTATTTAACTATTCATTATAATCAAATTCTTAAAAAGTTTACAAACGTTTATCTTTTGATTTGATTATAAATATTGTAATGGTTCAATAATATTAATAGATATTAAAATATAAAAGAAAACAATTAATTAAACTAAACATTAATATAATAAATGAATAAATAATATATTTATATAAGTGCGGGTGCGGGGCGGGGTGAGTAGTATAGTACCCGTACCTGTACCCGCACTCATACCCGCTTAATTTTGCGGATAATTACTCGTCTCTGGGCTCATACCCATTATGTAGGTTTTTACCCTACCCATTGTAGGTTTTTTTTGCAGATACCCACTGGGTCTGGGTCTAATTGTCATCCCTAATCAAAGGGTGATTATAAGATCACATGTTTTTGCTTTAATAATCATAATAGAAACTTTCTATATATGAACTTTAAAATGAATCTATATAAACAAGACCCTTAAGGTCATAAAAATACACATAAATTATAATCCTAAAACCTCTTATTCTCTATCATATTATTAGCAAATACACATCTCCAAATGTAGAGCTAGGAGAAAAGGATCTACTGCCTTTTCAAAGTCAAGATTTTGTATTTAGCATCTCAATAGTGAATAAATAATTATTCTAATTTTAGGAAGATATTTTTACAACCTTATTCACTACAAGAAAACATTTGTATACTTACGGAAAATTAGCCACAGATCGTAATTTGTGGATAAATTAATTATTATCTACGGAAAAATCGTGTGTATTGCTGTATAAAATAAATATTTGTTTTTAGTTAATTTCTACGATAATTCCGTAAATAAAATTAAAAAATCTGTGGGTAAAGAATATAAATTATAAATTATAGGCTTAAATTATAGAGTGATAAAGTTATATTATATTTATTACATACAAATGTAGAAAAAATGGCTATAATCTATGTTATGATTTACTTTATTTTCCCTTTTTTTTTCTTTTTCTTTCCCTTGTCTATCATGAAAGGTTAAGAATAATAGAAAGCTGGTAAAAACAAAGAATTAATTATTATAGTTGATTAGTATTTGACAGATCTCTTTACTAATTAAATATGCTAAAGGGACAAATACAACACTTGATATATTTAAGAGACATTTAAGAGACATTTAATAATTATTATAATTTT
>JBBPBT010000811.1:6536411-6547874 GCA_037974875.1 Cicer bijugum | reverse complement strand
ATATTAATGAAATTGTTTTAGATTTTAAAATTTTAAAAATATAGATTATAAACAACTTTACATGGTCCAATCAATACTGACGGTTGATTAAATAAATATTTAATAATGACAATTATACAATGAAATCAGAAAATAAAGATTTCATATTTATTATCATTAGAAAATTAATATATACTAACAATATATAATATTTTTTCTCGTCACTAAATACAAAATCAACGTTTTTAATCAAGTTGTGAAATACATCATAATACTTACAGCAATAAAAATTAGCTATTTCAGCCTTATTATTTATTAAAAAAAACTCATTAGAAACTTTTTATATTTTTTGAAATAGTACACATATAAATAAGAAAAACGAAAATAATAACCATATCTATATATAAACCTTAAAATAAATCATTTTTCTTTTTGTGTTTCATACCGTTCACCTTATTTCACATACTTCACCAAAAAGCAATCCCATTTCCATACCAACACTCAAACCCTATTCCCCAAATTCTCCGTTTCTCTCTTCAACCATGGGATCCTCCGCGATGGTATTGGACCCAAAACCCATCTCCGAACCACCACCGTCGCTCCCGTCTTCAAAATCTGAATACCTTTACGGCGGAGATGCATCCTCCGACGAAGATGACCTCTACAGCCGCCTCAAATTCCTACAGCGACAACTCGAGTTTATCGACATTCAAGAAGAGTATGTAAAAGACGAACAGAAGAATCTTAAGCGAGAGCTTCTTCGCGCACAGGAAGAGGTTAAAAGGATCCAATCGGTTCCACTTGTTATCGGTCAGTTTATGGAGATGGTTGACCAGAATAATGGTATCGTTGGATCTACTACTGGATCTAACTACTACGTTCGGATTCTCAGTACTATTAATCGTGAACTTCTTAAGCCTTCTGCGTCGGTAGCGCTTCACCGACATTCCAATGCGCTAGTTGATGTTCTTCCTCCGGAGGCTGACTCTAGTATCTCGCTTCTTAGTCAATCTGAGAAGCCTGATGTTACTTATAATGTTAGTTCTTTAATTATTTCTCAATTGGTTTTGGTTTACGTTTATTTCTTGATAGAATTACAAAATCTAGGGTTTTCCTTATATGAATTTTCAACCGCTTCCCTCAACATCTTCCCTAAATATCATTACCTGAGACAACATATGTAGGTTATGTATTATGGGTTGGAACTTAGACCTTATAATGAATGAGATGGTGTCTATCGAGGGAATGATAGCTTACAATGAAGCTATTATGGTTTGGCTGACTTCTTTTTTAGAATGTACTGTTGTTGTTGTAACTATATTTTTATGTTGTCTGCCTTGACCATACCTTGTTGATATGGTTTTGATATTTTTTAGGATATTGGAGGGTGTGATATCCAAAAGCAGGAAATTCGTGAGGCTGTGGAGCTACCTCTCACACATCATGAGCTATACAAACAAATTGGTATTGACCCCCCTCGTGGTGTTCTACTATATGGCCCCCCTGGAACCGGTAAAACTATGCTTGCCAAAGCTGTTGCTAATCATACCACTGCCGCCTTCATCAGGGTTGTGGGATCTGAGTTTGTGCAGAAGTATCTTGGTGAGGTATGAATTTCTGTCATTTGCATTTGAAGTGATGGTAACATTGTTGTAAGTTTGTAACTAACTCAGTCTTTGTTTACTTTTGAAGATTATGGGTTTCAGATTCTTAATTTTCAATATTATTGTTGTATTTATTCCAAAAAGGTTGATCGGATATATTTTATTGGGATCACTTGATAGAAAATTTGTATTATAAACTGTTAAGAAAATTAGAATACAAAGTCCTCTGTTCTATGACTTGAAAAAATAGTTATCTGATTATATTAGAAAAATACATTTCTAAATAATAGGGAAATATACTTGTTACTTTTTTTATATTATCAATATTTATGTTATCCAAGCCCTATTATCTAGGATGGTTAATTTATTGTCATGCGCATCGACAATTTTTGCTGCATCGTCATCATTGGCTGAATGTGTATATAGAATAAAGTATGATTCCTGTCTTTGGACTTTGGAGTTTGGATGTATCTGTTACTCTTCACCACTGCTCCAAACCTCTCAAACCATACTCTGGGAGACTGTTTTTGCCCACAGTCTTCTTAAACCTGCAGACTTTATCTTCACCCAATTTATTTTCAAATCCAGATTGCAGGCTCATAAACACATCTTTCAATTTTTCATTCAGACATGCATCCTTCACATCTAGTTGATGTGTAGACCAGTCAAAGTTCACTGCTAAAAATTGCAGAACTCAAATTGAGTTGATTTTTTTATTTGACCAAATGTCTTTTGATAGTGAAAATGAAATCCAAAGGCTTGTGTAAAACCTTTGACCACCAGACTTCTGTCTTCTTATTTCATGGAAAGTCAACTATTTCCAAGTCTTGCTTTTTTGAACATCTTTCATCTCCTCCATCATTTCCATTTTATAACTGAGATTGCCTGGAGCTTCTGTGATGTTTCTTGGAACAAATTCATTAGAAATTCCAGACACAAAAGCTTTATGGTTACATGACTCTTGACAGATTTTTGTAGGACATGTTTTGAAATAGGTGAAGTATATATGTCCTATCTCTTTTCCTCATGCCTTAATTGTCACTGTCAGAAACAAAATTGAAGAGGTCTTTGTTACATTAAACATGTAGAATTTAGTACATGTGGAGTCTGATTGGTCTTGTTTTTGGCTGACATATTGCCTATCTTTTTCTTTTTTCGCCTAATTTTAAATCAAGATCAGAGTTTGTTAAAAGAACTTTCCCTGCAATAGACAAATATTCCATCCTCAATTCTAATTTTCTTATAAGAAGAGCGTGTAGAATAACATGTGATGTATGAACAAATAGGATAGACCAGGTATATGGTTGGAAGCACCTGAATCAACGGTGTAGTTTCTAAAATAGAGGATAAGGTACTAAGATTGATATCTATTTTGGCAAAAGTAGCATCGGTAGTGCTTGATGCCAAATTGGACTTTTAACAATTTTAGGAGGTCATCAAGTTGCTCCTTTATGAAGTGGCTTGATTCAGCCTAATGAGCTGATAGAGGGGTATGATTAGGTTTATCCTCTTGCTTGCTACCTTTCCGGTTTGCCATGCAGCTTCTAGAAATTGTGTTGTGTATGGTGTGGTTGGTTGCAACAAACCACACCATGCCTGAGATGGTGCTTCAGTCTGCTGTTGATAGGGGACACTTTAGATGACATTTGCATATTCAGCTAATGCATTTGCATTTGTTGTTCCTTCTAGTGTTAACCTCTGGAGGAGATGATTCAGAATTACATTATCTGTTGTATGGTGGCAGACCTAGAGTTTTTTGTGTGTAGATACAATCAGCTTGAAGGAAAATTTTCATTGTAAATTGTTACAAGAAATTAGATTACGAAGTCCTCTCCTATAAAATGTAGTGTTAGACTGTTAGCCCATGTTAGGAGTGTCATCAGTATCTCTGTGAATGTGTGTGCATTGTACCCTTGTGGCTAATGAGTTACAGTTGTTATAGAGGGTTAGTTGGCCCAGCTGTCACATTCTATTATTATATGGTTATATAACAAAATGTAATGGGCTTGAGTGTGCTGTTAGCTTGTCTATGAATAGCAGTGTAGTATGAAACCTTCATAATAAGAATATCAGAATTTGGTCGTAAAATTCTTTCGTTATCTTATGATTTTCTGCCACATTATGAAATAATCAGGAGCAGTTTCTGATTATCTACACCCCTAAGGGAAATTACACTTTGCCAATCAATATTTTCTATTATCTACATTTATGTTATCCAAAGCCTTATTATCCAGAACTTTTAATTTGAAAACTCTTTTGACTTTTTCAACAGTACTTCATATGTATGTTGTTTCCTTATGATTTCTTATGATTTTCTGCCACATTATGAAATAATCAGGAGCAGTTGTCTGATAAACTACACCCCTAAGAAGGGAAATTACACTTTGCCAATCACTATTTTCTATTGTCTACATTTATGTTATCCAAAGCGTTAATTTCCTGGACTTTGAAAACTCTTTTGACTTTTTCAACAGTACTTCATATGTATGTTGTTTCCTCTCCATGATTATAACTACTCTTCCTGAAACTTCCTGGGAGTTTAAAAACTCATGATCATTTCTAATCTTCTCCGCTATTTATATTTCAGGGTCCACGAATGGTCCGTGATGTATTTCGTCTTGCTAAAGAGAATGCCCCTGCAATTATATTTATTGATGAGGTTGATGCGATAGCTACTGCTAGGTTTGATGCCCAAACTGGAGCTGACAGAGAAGTACAACGTATCCTCATGGAACTTTTGAATCAGGTATTGCTATGAAAGATATTTCTATGATTCTCTCGGGTGCTGTGAATGTGTTGTGCATTACTATGCATAGGCTCTGCTAATCAAACATTGATTTAATTCCCTTATCTGTTAACCTTTGACTTTTTGATTTGACTACACTTCTTCTCTTGTTTTAAATATTCTCTGGTTTAACCTCCTGGTGTTTTCTTCAGATGGATGGTTTCGATCAGACAGTGAATGTTAAGGTCATAATGGCAACCAATCGGGCAGACACTTTAGATCCTGCCCTCTTGCGTCCTGGAAGGCTTGATCGCAAAATTGAGTTCCCTTTGCCTGATAGACGGCAAAAGAGGCTTGTATTTCAGGCACGTTATTTTTGCATATCTATATGTTATAATTCTATATGCTATAATTATGTCGGCATTCCATATTATTAGTAGTCAATAATAAGATCATTTTATGTTTCATGAGTGACAAATTTCAGTTTGTTTTGAACTTTCACTGCCTTTTATTTTGAACTAATTAATAGTTTATTTTCAGCTGCTTTATAGCCTATATTTGACAGTTCACTTGTAACAGGTTTGCACAGCCAAAATGAACTTGAGTGATGAGGTGGACCTGGAGGATTATGTTTCCCGTCCTGACAAAATTAGTGCTGCTGAGGTTCATATCTAATCATTTTCATGATTTATCGTTCTATGTTCATATTTTTTAATAGTTTTAGGATTGTAGAGGATTCATCTAATCATCAAAATTTATTGTTTTTCACTTCCATCACCTTGGGAGAAGGATTAAAACAAGAATATTAATTACTTGCTCAGGGAGTTGTTGGTAGCTTCTTTTAGAATCTATTACAATCTTCAGATATATGTAGTTGAAGAGTAGTAGAATAAGCTGCGGGTTTTGACAGTTTCACTTGAACTGAAAACTGATGTTAGAAAGATAATTACCATGTTTCTTTATTGAGGTACTAAAAACTAAAAAGTATCACTTTTTGAATTTGGAATATGTTTGTTGTAATTGTGAGAAGGATTATGCTGTGGAGTCAACCTTCTCGCAAGGTGATGTAGTTTTGATGTATAACTTCATCCACGTAAATTTGAGTTTGCATCTTTATCATTTAAAAGATAGGTGTAGAAGAAAGACATCAACCAAACTTTTTAGATGGATGCCTGCATTACTTATTTGATGATTGTTGGTGCTGCAGATATCTGCTATTTGTCAAGAAGCGGGAATGCATGCTGTTCGTAAGAATAGATATGTCATACTGCCAAAGGACTTCGAGAAGGGTTACAGAACCAATGTGAAGAAGCCCGATACTGACTTCGAATTTTACAAGTGAATGGTTTTTCTGATTTGTTTGTGTATGTGCACGGTGCAGAATATAGTAAAAGGGTACATTTCTAGAGTAATCTTGGTATATCAATGTTCAAGAAAAATGATAAAATGTTTCTGCTTCTTGCACACTTTTCATCTCATTGTGTAATGGAGATTATTATGTAACTTACCGATTAGATTTATTGTGTCAGCTTAATATTTAGTACCTTCATGTTTGATTAATACGTTTTTTACTCAATGCTTTACTATTTAGTGAACTAATAGCCTCTGGAAAACCAAGTCTGGACAATTTAAAATAAAACATCCATGACTAATTCATCAATTTTTCTTGGTGCTCGTCTGGAACTGACATTCAATTGTTCAGGGATCATAACAGAAAAAAGAAAAAACTTATGCTCTTTAGCAATAAATCATTATATATTATTTGACCCCTAGTAGTAGTTTTCACTGATTGTTTTTTAATTTCTTTTTCTTGATGTATGAGCAAAAAACAAAAAGGAACTTGAAATTGTTAAAAGTACTTTTTTCATTCTTTCTCTAGCTGTACAAGTACTTGAGAAGTGTCGTCGGTGACTCAAGGTAATCACAAGTTCCTGTTACCATGTCAACTTCAATCTTATTTAGTGGCCTAAATTTCAAATTTAAGTGGGATAATGTTTTTGTTTTTACTAACGTAAGTGCGATAATTGAAATGGTAATATTGAAGAACAAGTTTATGTTGACCAACATAAGGCAGGAAAACTTAAAAAATCAATATATAAACTAAAAACAAGTCCACATTATGCTCAATGATACCGTCACCTCTTCAATTTTTGGTCTTATGCGCTGCCAAGATCTTGTTTGAAACTAACTTTTTTCACTATACATTCCAAAAAGAGTATTTTGATTTTGAGAAAATTATATATATACACCTCACTTTGACTTCTAACTCCACTTTAAAAAGAAAATCCAATTTTAACCCTATTGTTTTTATTTTGTTGTATTAAAAAATTTTGGATCTGTTTTTTACCTTTCATATATTTTCGCTTTAGAATTTTTTAGTAGAAAAAAAGCCGTTTTCAAAATTTTCTATACACGAAAATTGAGTTGAGAAATTTTTCTATTCGAAATTTTGTGTAAGATAAAAAACAGTTGAGAAATTTTGTTTACTAAATTTTTTATAGACAAAAAAATTTTAGAAAAATTTTGTTTAGTTTTTAAAATTTTCGACAAGTAAAATTATTTTTAGAAATTTTTAATAGACAAAAATTAAAAATAAAATTGCCTACTAATTTTTTTAGTTTTCGAAATTTCATATAGACAAAAATATTAATTTTTTTTTTCAATTTTTGTGTGATTATTTTTTGTACTGGAAAATTAGAAAAATGGAATATTTGATAATTATTTTATTAATAAAAAATTAAAAATGAAATTTTTGGGTAAAAAATAACTAGTAGAAAGTTGAAATATGAGTTTATTTGATAACAAAATAAGTATCGAAAAATTTGAAAAATAAATATTTCAATTTAAGAATTTCATGGAGAAAAAATGATTTTTTTCTAAATTTTTGGAAGGTGATATATGTGAATTGTCTAATGCTTTTGACTTCTAATCTTTTAGTATTGATTATGAAGGTATTTTTGAAAGATCATAGACAAAAATTATAAATATGGAGTTATAAGTCTAAATATAGAATACAAAATCCAATTTTCTGATTTTGAAAGATATCCTTGGGGTCCATGAAATACAATGAGCTGGGCCTCACGCGAAGTTTCTCGGACGTAATAAACACAAGATCGGTTTCTCTAATTATCGGTATTTTTTTGGATTTTAAAATTCGATAATAAAAAATAAGATTAATAATATTATTGAGAGTTTTAATTTGATAATAATTTTCTATTTACATATTTTAAGTAAACATTAAGAATAGATTATTAACAGAACATGATGAGAATAAGGACCAACCAAATTTGGAACAGTTTTGCAAACCCATATAATTTATTAAGCCGTGTTGCTGAAGGTTTTTGTGCACTTTCAAGGTTGGTCCCAACAACGGCTGAAAAAACAAAACAGGGACTTCACCCTCTCCTTCCTCCCCAAACAAAAACCTAAAGCATCAAGTGGATTATTACCTTTGTCCTTAAAATAAATGATTGTGTCTATTAAATTACACAAATTCATCCTTTTTAATAATATATTAAGTTTTGTAGTAATTTATATTATTGTTAGTACTAGTTTATTCTTTAGTCGAGATAATTAATTTATCTTTTTATCATAATATTTATCATACAGTTTAATTATCATCCTTAACACTCTAATTCTTTCTTAAAAAAAATGATACAGTTTACAACAATTTATTTTCAAAATGGTAGTGAACAAATACATGAGAAATTAAAATGGACCCGTTGTTTGGAAAATTAAATTAAATAAAATAAATCATGAGCTGGTTCGTCAGAGTAAACTCAAGCGTTGCTGTATTGGGAGCAATTGGTCACCAAACATTACAACATTTAATTGTTCCTATGGTACTAGGGACCCCTTTTACTTTTCCAATTATTATTGAGATCTGGGTTGGTCCTTTATTAATTTTTTATTGCCAATATTTTATCTTCATGTGTGGGAGTTGATTATTAAACTTATAATTAATTAATGTAGTTGTTTACTTACTAGTGATTGATTTATTAACGGTATAGGAAGTGATTAGTGAATGGTTCATATGATTCCAAAAACATTTGCTTGCAGATAAAGGGAATTTAATCTGACAAACAAAGGGATACACAACTTCTTGGATAAACCAAGATTGAATGGGAGAAAAAAAAATTAAACTATGCATTTGAACCCCTCAAATAACTGAAGTGTAGCCATTGTTCAAAACCTCTTGTTAGAATAAATTTTTTTTAAAAAAATTGTATATTTAATTTATAGGGTATTTATAAAGAAAAAAAAATAGTGAATTGACCTGCATATCTGCAGAACTTATATTAGTTGATCTCAATTGGAATCTCCTCCATGTGGTGTTAGGTGTATTAAAATTTGAGTTTGTTTGACTCAACATTTTTTACTAATTAAAAGAAATGGAAGCCTGTGTTTAGCCAACTAGCATGTGATTAATTAATAGTCATAATCATCACAACCATGTACCTTAGTTACTTGAAATGCTGTTGTCAGAATAATATAGTATATTAGTACTATACTAGCTATTCTGCATCCTATACATTCTATAAACTAATTAAATAAGAAGTATTTATTATTATTGTTATTCAGCTATCATCTTAATTTTCAGTGCATCAAAAATTCTACTTCTCTGCCGACCTGAAATGAGCATATCTTTTGTAACAAAAACAGAGAAATTTTGTATTAAAATAATATATAATTTAGACATTTAAGAAATTAAATACAACTTTTAATATTATCTCGGTCTTTTAATTTAAAATTCTTTTTAATAATTTTTGTTCGTTTTTATAAAAAAAATTGTGAATTTTGAACTACATTAATTATTTCTTTACTAATATTTCTTTAATTAATTAATATATTTTATTATAATTAATAATAAATAATTAATCAAAACATTAAATTATTCATTCTTTAAAGATAAATATGTAAAAATAATATCAATTCTTGATAAATTTAGTATAAAATCGTTTCACTAAAATTTTATAATTGTCATTGATATATCTTACTAAAAATTCATCATAATAATTAATAACATATAAATTTATCTTATTAGAAAATTTAAATTTCTCTAAACTATTATTAATTAAAATAACATTAATAACCATTTTATAATATTTTGCAAAATTTAATTTAATTTTATCAACCAACACTTTCATAAAAAGAAAGTCAAAATGAAGTTTCTTTTGAAAGTAAACGAAACTCTGAATGTTTAGAAGCGAGATGCCAAAGTGGAAAAGAAAATCAAACTGAAAAGAAATACTCCAAAAATGGCAATTAACACTTAGAAGACTTAGACGAAAATTCCAAGATTCTATATATATATATCAAATTTTTATACAAAATAATGTTTTTCTATAGTTGATAATAAATTTGGTACAATTAAATATGTGGCCCCTTTTATATTGTTACGTTTAAAATTTATAGGCAGCTATGATCTGATAGACATTATAGGCTCTATAAATTGTATGTTAATTACCAAAAGTTTCAAAATTTCCCCACCTTTGAATTCTATTCTTTTTGGTGCTTGGACTTTTGAATTCTATTCTATTATGAAGTATATTGGGTGAGAAAACTAGTGGATACATTTTAACACACATGCTAGGTGCTACAATTGTAATAATGTACTTTTTGGCTAAAAGTTGAGACATCATGATTTTGAGAGTTGAAGTTTCACATTCAATAGATTTCTTTTTTAGTGACCTAGTTCCATACTTCACTTCATTGAAATTTTGAAATAAAATTACCACAATTTTATGGTTGCAGTAGTGCATCTTCTATCGTCATTAATGTTGCTTGCCATTCAAATATCTTAATTAGATAGAATTTTTGTATGTTCCTAACTACCTTAATTACCATTCAACTTCAATTTTTGGTTTATTTATTTATAATTATGCATTTATTTTTGTTTCGAAAAATCACAATGAATTATTTTGGTTAATTAGGAATATTTTTTTACTCACTTTATCATGTTATTAGCTATGTTTTTAAACATAAAGTTTCATTGAAAAAATATCCTTAGATGTAAATTTTAAAATTACTAAATATATATTGATTATTATTATTATTAATACTAATTTCTTTTTGTAAAAAAATCAAATAAATTTATTAATTACTTTTTGGTGTTATTTTTTTAACGTGGGTGTTATTATTTATTTGAAAGACAATATAAAATTTTCAAATAATAGGGAGATCAATATAGTATCATTGCAATTCCAATTGCAATATATATTACTAAAATTGTAAACCAATTATTGGATTGTTTGTCTTGTATTAGAATTTCAATAGTCTATAGTATAGTTGAGGTTTTTTATAGCCCCCATTTGTGTACATTTTTCTATCTATCTCTTAGTTGGAATTTGTTTGAGAAGTATTCTTTATACTAAATAAAATGGAGATTCAGATCGCAAAAAGGTAGAGAAGTGGTTGGAAATAGTAGTTGGATGTGGATTTACTTGTCGTGCTCAGTTATCAACATCGTCATCAATATTCTGCTTATGCTTCACTTACATACCTAATATTACACCGTCAACTCTCTTCAAAGGTAAATAATACATTATTTTCCTAATGAGTATTTAAATTAATCTTTAAAATTAAAATTATAAGTGTCGATTAAATTAATTTTTTAAATTAATAAATATATATTTAAAATTTAAAAATATTTATTAAAATAGTCTCACTGTAAAAAAATCATTAACTATTTTGATGTGACATTGTAATTTAATAAGTGACTTATCCATCAAATTTCATTAATTGAATTTCGTCAATTGATTTAATTGAATGAATTGAATTTACAATGAATGGATCATGCTTTGTATATTATGCAAGATCGGTGCAAAATAAAAGTCAAAATAACTTTAATTAAATTGCACAATCTCTAATTAATTTAGATAACTAACTAATGTCAAACATCTTACAAAGTAATGATATGTAATATGATAATTAACGTTGATCTCACATCAATTGTCTCTATTCAAGAATAAATTTGCTAATAAAATTTAGACATCTTGAATATAAAACTGTGACAAATTATAATTGTGCATTGATTAATTATGAGCAAATTAGTCTATTAAAGATTTAAATTTTATAAAAAAAATTAGTTCACGTCAACGTAACATTAATATGAGACTAATGTAGAGAGATATAATATTCACTTAATGTGTTTGT
>JBBPBT010000811.1:6505081-6533302 GCA_037974875.1 Cicer bijugum | reverse complement strand
AACATGAATCAAATATTATGGAGATTAAATCAAAAAAGAAAGACTAAGAGAATGCGTCAAAATAAAAATGACTAAGAAAAAATTTATTGGTTTTGGTAACTAATATTGATAACTTTTTATAAGGACACAGTTTCTTTTTTCAAAAGTAAATAAATGTTTCATTTAACAAAATAAATCCACAAGTGCAAATTATGCAAAAATGAGAAGATACAATTAGTTCAGCAATATTTCACTGGAAATAAAACCAAACATGGTTAGAGGAACTACATGGTTTTTTACGTCACTATTATAATTATCAGTTTTCAATTCAGCTAAATTTATTTTAAATAAAATTTTAATATATTTCACAAAATATGTTACTAAATAAATATTTACAAAATTTATCATATAAAGAAGTAATAAAAAATTGAATTAATAAACCAACTTACATAAATCAGAACTTGCATATGAGTGGTTTCATAAATTTAAACATCTAAATAAAATAGTTTTTATTAAGAAAAATAAAGAAATAAACACATCAAATAGGAAAAATAAAAGAGAAAACATCAACATAGATTATTTATATCATGTTTTTTTTTTACAAAATAATCTAATGATTAAATTTACGTAGTGAAAAATTTTGAATTCAAATCCAACCTCATATATTATTTTGAGTTTATTTAATTAATTTTTTTTTTCAAAGAAGACCTTGTTCATGGTAAAACCTTTATAAAGAGTGATCATAGATAATGATTTTAAATACTCTGTCCTCTGACTTCTTTCACATCTCCCATCCAATAAAGTCTCAAGTGTCACTCATTCAGTTACCAAAATTAAATAATAAAATAATAAATAAATAAATAAACAGATAAATAAATAAATAAATAAGGAAACTAAAAAAAAAAGTCTCAACCTTTCTCTTTCTCTGTGGAGTCCATGGGAGGTCAAGAAAGAGAAGGAAGTTGAATTGAGGTCAGTGTCCATTCTGCATTGCACTTTTCTCTACACTTTTTAATTTTATTTATTTTTATATTTTATCTAACAAAAAATGAAGTCACTTTCTTGAATCTGGTTATTTTTTAATTATAAAAAAATTGTTTTTTTTTTCTCTTTCTTCAGTTGTTATTCTAGCTGCTACTATTATTCTCTGTAACTTGAAATGCTTCTGAATTTGATGCAAAGTTCCTTGCTTTTTGGTTTGTTACTAATGCAATGCTTCTTCCCAATGTAACCCAATTCCAGTTTTTGAATGCTTTAACTATTGCATGAAAATTTGAAGCTGAACCACTCTCACCAACTTCAATTTTCTGCTTCAAAAAAAAAAAAGCTACTTTACTTTATCTTGTTTTTCAGTTCTGAATATTCTGAATGTAAAGACTTGATTTTTGTGTGTTCTGCCATGTTTTCTTTCAGGTGAATTCTTTCTCTCTCCCTCTCTCTCTTAATTCCACATGCAGATCTGGGTTGTTTGTGTTTTGTTTAAAGCATGTTTTTTTAACATTGAGGAATGGAATTTTCTTCAAAGCATTTTTGGGATTCTTTCTGATGCTAAATTGTTGTGTTTAGGAAATTTTGGGTTTTGGTTTATTTTAGGATCTGAATGTACTTGTGGAAAAAAGTGTGTTTTTTTTTTCCTTTATTAGTTGTTGAACTACTTTCATTGTTTTTCATCTTGTAATTTCCTTCCTAATTCATTAAATGGGGGTGCAAATTTGACGAAACTTTTGGTTCTTTATTTGTGCAACAAGTTTAATGTAGAAATTCAGGTTGTTCCTCTTTTGTGTTGGTTGATGTTTGGTTAGACAAAATTATCTGTTTCTGTGAATAAACTGTAGAAATGTTGGTTTTAATTATCAAATAGTTTATGAAGTTATCACAATGCTAAAACTACCTAATCCTAGGACTTAATTTTATATGAAATGTTATCCTTCCCTTGATTTCTCTCTAACTTTCCCTACCAAAATCTTTAAATTCTTTTTGCTGTTCATGAATCAACAAAAACTTGACTCTCTTTCTAGCTTAACCTTTTTAGCAGTATCTTTATAAGGCAAACATTGTTCCTTTCCTTTCTTGCCTAAGTTTTCAACAATCATCATTTTCTCCTCTAATTACTCTTTGTAATTGCCTTGTTGTACCTATGATTTAGGTAATAGACATGCTTAAAGTAGCTGTTTTAACTTTATTTAGTAGTCTTTTTGGTATAGTTATCATTCAATATGTTTCCATCTCTAGTGATTGAAAAAAACTTAAGAAATGATGCAATTTTTTTCAACTTCATAAACCTTGTTATTCTTTTCTTGCTGATGCTTTTTTTTCTTAGGATTGTTTGTGACTCCTATAAATAACATGCTTCAAGTTAGTTAGCTTTTTGTTCTGTTCTAACTCCAGTAAGATGATGCTAGAGTGAAATGTGCTTAAATCTTTACAATATGCTTATAATATATTTTAGCAGATTTAATTGTTTAGATCTGAGACTTATTGGTTTAATGTTGTTGACCTTGGAAATAAATTTCTTTTTTTAATCTTCATTTCTTCATTCTAATGGATCCTAACTTTGATTTATGTTCATGTTTCTAAACCAGGAAAATATGAAGAATAAATTCAATTGTCTAAGTCTCATTCCTTACAGAAAACCACTCTCCATGAAGTTTGATTCTGCTCCAGTGGCTTCTTTCCTTTTTGTCATAGCTATTCTTTTACCTCTTGCTATTGCCGATCTTAATTCCGATAAGCAAGCCCTTCTCGATTTTGCCAATGCCGTGCCACACCGTCGAAACCTGATGTGGGATCCATCCACCTCAATCTGTACATCTTGGATAGGCATCACTTGCAATCAAAATGGAACTCGAGTTGTTAATGTCCGGCTCCCTGGAATCGGACTAATTGGCTCCA
This sequence comes from Cicer bijugum, assembly GCA_037974875.1. Lineage (NCBI taxonomy): Eukaryota > Viridiplantae > Streptophyta > Magnoliopsida > Fabales > Fabaceae > Cicer > Cicer bijugum. Next base: position 6,530,431 of record JBBPBT010000811.1, on the reverse strand, counting down.
TTCCATCCAATACACTTGGAAAGCTCGATGCTGTGAAAATCATTAGCCTTCGGTCCAACCTACTCGGCGGAAATCTTCCTTCTGACATTGCTTCTCTTCCTTCTCTTCAGTATCTCTACCTCCAACATAATAACTTTTCTGGTGATATTCCTACTTCATTGTCACACCAACTAATTGTACTTGATTTGTCTTATAATTCTTTCACCGGTAGAATTCCGAAGACATTACAAAATTTGACAGAACTAAATAGTTTGAATCTCCAAAACAACTCGTTATCCGGAAGCATACCTAATCTCAATGTTACTAAGCTTGGAAAATTGAATTTAAGCTACAATAATTTGAGTGGACCTATCCCTTCAGCCCTCCACATTTATCCGAATTCGACGTTTGTAGGAAACTCTCTTTTATGTGGACCACCTCTAAAGCCATGCTCGAAGACGGTTCTCTCTCCTCCTCCCGCATTGACTCCTCCTGCTAGTGGAAAACAAAGCTCAAAAAGTAAATTGAGTAAGGTAGCTATCATTGCCATTGCGGTTGGAGGAGCCATGCTGCTATTTTTTGTAGTTCTTGTTATTGTGATTTGTTGTTGTTTGAAGAAGAAGGACGAAGCAGGCTCCAGAGAAGTTAAAGGGAAGGGTCCTAGTGGTGGCGGTGGCGGTGGTAGGGGCGACAAGCCAAGAGAAGAGTTCGGGAGTGGAGTGCAAGAACCTGAGAAGAACAAGTTGGTTTTCTTTGAGGGAAGTTCTTATAATTTTGATCTTGAAGACTTGCTTAGAGCTTCAGCCGAAGTTCTCGGAAAAGGTAGCTATGGTACATCATATAAGGCTATATTGGAGGAATCAATGACAGTTGTGGTGAAAAGGTTGAAAGAAGTTGTGGTTGGTAAAAAGGAATTTGAACAGCAGATGGAGATTATAGGAAGAGTTGGACAAAACGCAAATGTTGTGCCGCTTCGCGCATATTATTATTCAAAAGATGAAAAGCTTTTGGTTTATGACTATGTCCCTGCTGGCAACCTATCCGCAATCTTGCATGGTATGCCTTTCTTTTCCTCTAACTCTTAAGTAGTTTCAGTTACATTACATCTTCTAAAACTATAACTTGTTTTAAATTTTTATGCAAGAACTTGTTTTCTTTTATTCCTTGTGTAGGCTTATTTGGGGCATGTTTGTTACACATTATAAAAAAAACGATTTTTGGTATTCAATAATTTAGAGATTTTTAGGAAAAGTAAAAACTATCATGTTTGTTTACCATAATGAATATCATTTTTTTTTCTAAAAAAATCATCTGTCAAAAATGATTTTCAAGAGAAGTTACTCAAAACATCTTTTCATTTGAAGAAATTTGAATTGTTTTTTAGATTCTCAATTTTCTTTAAATTTGTAACAGACAGATGGAAACTCCTAAAAGCGATATTTGTTTAAAAAGTTGTAAGTATGTAACATACAAGCTCTTTATTTCCTATTAGACCTCTGAGATGTTTGAAGTCCTTCTGGATAATTTCATGTTCTACTCATAGTTTAATTGCCCTTATTAGAGTATCTACCTGAGATATTCCCTTGAATTGGACTGTGATTTTATTACAGGAAGTCGAGCAGGTGGAAGAACTCCATTAGATTGGGACTCGAGAGTAAAAATATCCCTCGGAACTGCAAAAGGAATTGCTCACATCCATTCTGTTGGTGGTCCAAAATTCACACATGGAAATATCAAGTCCTCAAATGTCCTCCTCAACCAAGATAATGATGGCTGCATTTCTGATTTTGGCCTGGCCGCACTTATGAACGTTCCAGCAACCCCTTCTAGAGCTGCAGGCTATCGCGCTCCTGAGGTGATTGAAACTCGTAAGCACTCTCATAAATCAGATGTCTACAGCTTCGGCGTCCTCCTTCTAGAGATGCTTACAGGAAAGGCGCCTCTCCAATCTCCTGGACGCGATGACATGGTTGATCTCCCTCGGTGGGTTCAGTCCGTTGTTCGGGAGGAGTGGACAGCCGAGGTTTTTGATGTTGAACTAATGAGGTACCAAAACATCGAAGAAGAAATGGTGCAAATGTTGCAAATCGCCATGGCGTGTGTAGCAAAGATGCCTGATATGAGACCTAGTATGGACGAAGTGGTGAGAATGATCGAAGAGATCCGGCTATCTGACTCAGAGAACCGACCATCTTCCGAAGAGAATAAATCTAAGGACTCAAATGTTCAAACTCCATAGACTAATTATGGTTTTTTTTAATTAACAAGGAAGTGACACTAAATGGTATATAAGAGTGAGTTGCATGCTTAGTCAAGGTTTCTCAAACTTTATTCATTTCAAACCTCTTCTGTCTAATTGTTCAATATTTCTCATAGATGGAGTTCCTTTAATTATTTTCTTCTATAGTTAAGGTTGTTTTCCTTGAATTCTTATGTATTAATTAACATCATGATTCAATTGATGATCTTGATTCAAGTACATTTGGTCAGTTGTATTGTAATTGTAATTGTTTTTGTGTTGTTTGTTAGTCCCTCCATTGGATATGTTTACTGCATCTTATCATGTCATGGCATGTTAATGGTGAAGATTGTAATGTAACTTAATATTTCAGTTGTCAACATTGTGCATGCAATAAAGATAATGTGAAATAACAGATTCTACATGAGATTTGAATAACAAATTACTAAATTTTTGCTTTATTATAGTAGTAATCCTCTGTTCAATGAGGTTGGCTTTGTAGAAACATAATAGGTTTGTAACCAAATGTTGTTTATTGGTTTGACTCAGTTTGGTTCAGATTTTATGAGAAAATGTTGCAAAAACAAATCAAATTAAATCAAGTAGCTTTTTTATTGGTTTGGATTTTTTTATTTCAAAAGTCAAATTAAACTTATCTGTTACCCTTACTTGCAAGTAGGGAGGTCTCTAGATCACTTGTGAAAAATAAATCTGTTGAAAGAGGTCATATACTTGTCATGCTATTGGTTTACAGGATTGTCTCCAATAGGAAAATACTTGTGGATTTCATCAACAAAAACATTATAATAATAGTCATTTTGGTTTTTTGCTTCATGCCATCTAGCCTTCAAAGAGTTCAAATTATGAGTTGAGCACTTGAGCTACTGGCATTATTTTCTGTGCTATGGAAAGGGAAGAAAAAAGACCATGAGAAGCCCAAACTCCAAATAATACACTAATTCATTTTTTTAAGAATATCTTTATTTTTAAAAGTTAAAATATATTTTTAGTTTTGTATCTTTTAAAAAATTTATTTTGATCTTTTATTTTTACAATGTTATACAAATCTTCTGTTAAATGTGAGTTGAATCGATTGTCAACTATTTTATTTGTTGTCCGGAACATGTTGAAAAAGTACTAATGAGACATTTCTTCCTAAAAAACCTCAATTTTAGAGTATTTATGTGTATTCTTATATATTCTCAACCTCGTGCTAACATTACTTGTGGTTGGTATCCTCTCTTCGCAAATAGTTAACCCAATCTTTAATAGATAGATTTAACCTAATCTATAGTAGGTAGATTTAACCTCGTGCTAACATTACTTGTGGTTGGTATCCTCTCTTCGCAAATAGTTAACCCAATCTTTAATAGATAGATTTAACCTAATCTATGGAAAGGGAAGAAAAAAGACCATGAGAAGCCCAAACTCCAAATAATACACTAATTCATTTTTTTAAGAATATCTTTATTTTTAAAAGCTAAAATATATTTTTAGTTTTGTATCTTTTAAAAAATTTATTTTGATCTTTTATTTTTACAATGTTATACAAATCTTCTGTTAAATGTGAGTTAAATCGATTGTCAACTATTTTATTTGTTGTCCGGAACATGTTGAAAAAGTACTAATGAGACATTTCTTCCTAAAAAACCTCAATTTTAGAGTATTTATGTGTATTCTTATATATCCTCAACCTCGTGCTAGCATTACTTGTGATTAGTATCCTCTCTTCGCAAATAGTTAACCCAATCTTTAATAGATAGATTTAACCTAATCTATAGTAGGTAGATTGTACCAATGTGGTGATGGAAAGATTTTGTTTACCTTTGAGGACAGTCAACTTTTGATCATATACTCGGTGTTCGATAAAACTAATTTTTTTTCAATAACATATTAGTGAGAATTCACTCAACACATACCATGCAAAATAATGTTACAACTAAGATACCACTATGCTTTATTTATTATTTAGCCTCCATATAATTACAATTACTTTAACAAATAAAGGTAATATAAAAAAAATTAATAAATTTTATATTGGCATTATAAAATAATAACATAATTTAAGTCAAATAATCAAAATGAGACACATAATATGAAGGATTACATTAGTGTCAAATATCATATAGATAAATAAAAGTACCTAAGCATTTCATCCAACTTATATACAACCGAGATTGAAATTCAACTACCTTACTCTCACCAGAATCAAAACACAGGTTGTAGTTTCTAGAAAAATGCAAACAGGAAACAGAGGGCCTCTTAATAAATTACACAAGGAACATTTCATCCTTTAATTGTGTCTAACTACAATTGTTGTGACCTCATTTGAGCTCAAGCACTACATGACCAATCAAGAACGCATTGCACTACCAACCTACGGAATTCTTTGACTGCTGCAACTTCAAATTATAGGATCGTTCTATCTCCTCCTGCGGTATTCATTATCGACAATAATAAGGATGGATAGACACTCCTGAATCTTATTTATGTATTATTAAGAATGAAGAGCAGCATCAACATCAGTGTGCATGTATAAATTAGAAACAGAAAAGGAGTCATAATTGTTAACATTCTCACATAAAGCTCTTCTAATCGATCAAAATTTACCTTGCAGGCTTTTTGTAAGGGTTCTAAGAATGATGATCTGAAAAGCTTAATGGTATTTCCAAGCGAAGTTCCATTCCATTCCGCTACCAAACAACATATCAAAATCACATTTAACGACTACAAACTGCAATTAGCATTAGAAATTGTGTGGGGATAGCAATGAAAAGGTTTTGCAAAATGGAAATCTAGGGGGCCTTCTACTCCATTTGTTTTTTGCTTTTATTCCCACTAAAAGAAATAAGCATTAGAGAATGCATTCTATAAATTTTTAAATATGTATTTTTGAAAAATGACAACATCCAATATTTGGAAAATGCCAAATAACTATTTTCAGTGTTTCCAAAAATGAAATCTCCTTAGTCAACCTTTCGATTCTCTCTGTCACAGCTGTTATTGCAGTAGCCTACCATCCATGGAAAGATCAAATGAAAATTGAAAATGTTTTTCGAAATCAAACAGGATTGTCCGTATAAAATTAACATACCACCGTTAACATCAGCTCTCATGTCTTCATTATTAAGTTCTTCTAAAAGCTGCATATACAAATCACAATATCAGGATTCACAAAAACATTAAATGCCTAGAAGTTATTATCAGAAAACAATATCCTAATAGAAGATATTGGGATACAATCTGGCCAAATGCGAATTTATAACAGCTTTAGGTTTCCTTTCCAATACGAGAATATATAGGAGAAGGGGGCAAATATCTTTATGCAAGTGCCTCCATCTTCAAGTAATAAATGAAAAACATCCCTATTGAAAACTATGCAAATATTTTAGCCTGAAGGAAGTTTTCCTCCTTCCTCACCCATTGTAGATAAAAAAATTATTGTTGCACAATAAGTTTACCTGGAAAAGGGTGGGTACTGTAGTAGGATCAAACTCGTCACACTGATTTGGGTCAATAGGGACACAGACCCGACCTAGAACAAAGAAGAATTACCACATAATTATGCTGATGATCAAATTAGCTAATGAACCTTCTAAAAAAATCTAATGAGAAGATTGATTTTTAATTTTAATTTTTTATTTGAAAAATCATATGCAAAAGAATGGCACATGATGCCATTGGTAAAGTTTCACCATAAAAAGCCCAACAGCTTGTGTCAATATAAAAGTTGTACATAGTCATATTTCATACTAACCTGTTTTTGGATGTACACAAAACGGTGCTTTAAGCAAATGATTCATGTGTTTTGAAACCTGAAACATAAACAGTCTTGGTTAAACGCACAGATTTAGACTACAAAACTTAAAATTAGTCAAAGATATTCCCTCCATCTCATTTGTCCTTTTTCTCTATCTCAAATTATTTGTCATTATACAATATCAATACAACATTAATTACTTTTTTCCACTAATATACCCTTATTTATTTTTCTCAACTCGTCCGACTTCTCAACTAACAGCAATTAATAAGAGTATCTGAGTAAATTAAACTCATTTTATCATTAAAATCAACAAAACTAATAATTTTCTTAACAACTCCACACAACTCAAAACAAACGATTAATATGAGACGGAGGGAGTATTATTAGTCTTCCATATCCATATAGACATATTGCATGGGAATTATGAATGTGCATAAAAGAAAATAGTTTAATAACATGAAAGATCATATATAGGATAAGAGAAAAATAGGGTCAGTTGATAGACAGACCTCCATATCTAGCCTGGGGTAAGTAAAGAAGAACACAATTTCTTCAACACATCTACGCAACCCTTTTGCCTAGAAAAAGGATAAGAACAACATTAGCAATAAATAGCAACTCGATTGTTTCAGCAAATCTTGTTATAATTTGCTGCATTGGATTTCACAATATGCAACCATACTATACAACATAAGCAGGTGACTGTTTGTAGGTCCGACCAAGAATTCCCGGATTGATGAAGTTACGAGGTTTTAGATAAAAGGAGAGAATAACAAGAAATATGAATATGATTGATAATAAGCTTGATACAAAAGACTTAACACTAACCCTATTTATAGAGTAAGTTATCTTTAATAGAGAAGAACAAAGGGGGTTTAACAAATAGAATTTCAAATACAACTATTATTACAGTCTCAAATGTTTGGGAACTCAGCAACAAAAAGTGATGTCACAGGTCACGGGAGATGATACTGCTCTGACACCATGTTTAAGGTATCGGCTTCGGTTTATAGATAAAAGGAGAAGAATAAAAAGAAATATGAATTTGGTGTAATTTGACTGATAAAAAACTCGATACTTACTTTATACAAAAGACTAAACACTAACCAATATTTATGGAAATCAAGAAACCAATCATAATAAACACCAAGTAATATGAAAATCAATCTTAAGAAATTATCTAAAATATTCTAAGATTAATTAGAAACTGATCCTACAAGATAAACCTAGAACCAATATATATTGCTCGAGTTATCTGCTCAATCAGTTGCTTTCCACTACTAGTACAAAGATTGTAGAGAGTAGATGCCATTGTTACCTTGATATTTGAAACTTTCTCAAAAGGAATATTTTATACCTTATGTTTTCCGGATTGCAGCAACTGCTTGCACTGTTCCCATCGCACAACATTAATATCTTCTTTTGCACTAGAGGACCGCCTACTGTCTTGCCATTTTCCCCTAAGTTCAGAAGCAATAGCTGCAAAGGTAAAACATACATACCATAAGATAATAGCAGCATAAAATGAAATAACAAGGACCAAACCGGGAGAACAGAAACAATAAAATGTACATTCGTCAGGAATCATGCTTAGGATCTTCTCATATCTCTCCTCAGTAGCAAGTAGGTTTTGACTTGTAAGCAGTATTTTCTCAAAATAGTCCTTGAGAACGTTGGTGTATGATGTCCTGGAAAAAGAAAACACTGCTTAGGATATGAAATAAGCATCGGAAAGCTTGTCATTCATCTGAAGACTTACGCCAAGAAAGGATGAAGAGCAGCACCCATCAAAGAAATCTTCTTATGACTATTTTCATTGCCCTGGACAAACATGAAATCAACAACCACTAATACAAGTATGGAAAAACACTAGCTGCTACTGATTATATTACCTTGTAAACACGATAATAGTCAGCAATAGAAGCTCTTTGCTCATTAGTCAACCTGCAATAGTAAAGATAATATAATTATGACTAATTGACTATGTGTATAGCCAGAAGTAAAAAAAAAACTGTGTATAGCCACGTGGAGATGATCGAAAAATTAGAACTTTTGACTGTCTAGTGTCTCACCTTCTTGCCTTCCCATCACAGACCCAACAGTGAACACCTCTGCGTCCACTATAGACCCAGAGTATGTGCTTAAAACCGAAGTCATCTGAAACAGTAGTTCCAAAGCAGAAATCAGCATAACGGTGATACTGTTTGGAACCTTTCTTTGTGCAAGAAATAATTCCTCGAATAATGGTGTAAAAAAAAGATTCAAAGGAATAAAGATAAAGATTGTAAACAAAGGATGATTTCTTATTCATGTAGTGAGGTTGAAAGGGAAGATACAAGAGATTAACAATGAAGATGATAGCCTTGCACTCAAGGCTACCTCAAAAGAGCACTCTCCTTTCTCACAAGAGCACTCTAGTTTACAACTTAATTCTTCAAAGCTGTCATTCCCCTCTACCAATTGAAGGCTATTTATAGACTTTTTAAGAATAGCCAAAATAACAAATCTTAAAACCACCAAACAAACTCATCAACTTCCTAACTAACTTCTACTAACTAACTAACTCCAATTATCCTATATTCTATATCCTAACAGATAATGGATGGAGAAGATTAGACTTTTCACCCTTCAAATAACACATTAAATATATATGTGCTATAAATGGTGGCGTACAACGGACTCAATCAAATAAGTTAGTACAGATGATTTTACAGCAAACTGGATATTATTCTACATCCTTCCCAATGTATTTTAACCATCTTATTTTAGTTAAGCATCTGAGCCTGAAGATCAAAAGGAACATAGGGAATAAAATTCTCAAACGTTGGGCATTGGCATAAATATTAATCTGATAAAAGCTCTGAATCGGGATGAAAACAAATGTTCTATACCACGTGCTAGGGGTAATTGACATCAAATAAAAGTAAATATCACGAAGGCAAAGGCATACAACAGTTCTACTATAATATATATATATATATATATATATATATATATATATTGGGCATATTGTTGAAGTCATATTTTCCTGCAACAAAGAACAAACTGCTTTGGCACAGTAAATCTATAACGCCGAGGAATGACCAAGTACAGTAAAGACACCTTTCCCTGCTATGCTATGGATAGGGAAAGATCACACTTGTGAGGTGAACTTATGTTACTTCAGTTAGAGACACAGAATATTTCCACTAGGTCACTGTGTACACTCCATTTTCTTTCATTGATATACAGAACTACTTCTATCTTGTTACTTTAAAATTTAAATCTTCTGTTCAATGATGAACATCAGTGACAAGTATTGCACCATCTGTTCACATCATGTAATGCAAACTACTACCTCTTAAGGAAGCATCAATCACTTTGATGGCTATGGTCATCAATGGCCAGCAATCCAAGCAAACATCAGCACCCCTGCAGCAGTATCTGACATCATCATAATCTGTCATATCCTACAGAGCCCCCCGTGAAAATAAAGAGGTTAACAAATGTTAAGAAGGCCAAAGCATCTAAAGGTTTCATTAGGAGACTCGAGTTGGAAATCTTACTATATCAAAAATCAACTCCCTCTCAACTGGAGCAAAGACATTATTATCACCCTGTGCATAGGCATGCCTTTTTGCAGGCTGAACAACATATAAAGAATTATTAGGGGAAAAAAGGAACGGTCTAATAGATGAAAAAAAATACATTACCCATCTGATTATTCGCAAAACTTTCTTATTGCTTCTAGTGACCACAACTGCTACTACTATTAATCAGTAAATGCCGCACCAATTATAACAAAACTGAAGCATGATAATGTTGAATTGTAGAGAGAGAGGGAAATGTTACATCGACTGTGTAAACAGGTCCAATGTCAATCTTTAAAGGGCATTTTTCCTTGATGGAGTTTTCAAGCTCAAGGGCGTTGTTGAAAGATTGGAACCGCAGATAAAAATCCCCTTTCAGAGTGAAGGAAAATTCCCTTCTTCCAAAGTAAGATTGATCACAACCAGGATGTTTCCCATCTACAATTATTTTAAACCCACAAAAAAAAGTCAGGATACAGACTTATTTAACACATTCATCATAAGCAAGAGTTTGAAAAATGCTACCATGGCCATAAGTCATCCATTTAAATATATCACCAAAAGGAAACAGCTTTCCTGGGAAGAAATAAAAGAAAAGAAGATACAATGCCCAAGTGGTTAAAACCCAATACAAATCAGATAGAATTTACGCTAATTTTCCACACACAAAAACAAAAAAATAAGAATTGGATGCATCTAACCGTAATAAGGTTTGAGATAATTGGGATCAAAGTAGGATTCTTGTTGAGGGATCATTTGTATGAAGATTGTAGATGGCTTGCAAAATGAGAAGTGAATGAAGAGAGAGCAAAGTGATGATGTACGAGTGTGATGGCAGGAAGACAAGAAGAATATTTCTCCTTGGATATCTTGGCCTTGCTGCTTCCCATGCACCAAATAATTTCTCGAAGTCAAAACTGAAACACAAAATCTACCAAATAATTAACAGGGCAAAGATATTGCTATAGAAAAAAGGCTAACAACAAGAGAATAAACTTCATACGAATCCTCGTAACTCACAACTAAGGCTAAAAGAGTTATTGTAATTTTATCTAGATAGTGAGTTTCAATTAGGACAATTCACACGTGAGTTTCAAATTCAATCATCTTGACCATGGTTGGTCAAACTTGTTATCGCTGTTACCAAATTGGTCGTGGCACTTAGGAAGCACTAACACATACACAACACATATAACAAGTAATAATTTAAGAAAATAGTAGTGATTGAAAATAATTACATATGTCTGTTTCACTGAACACATCTTCAATTTGAAGTGTTGGTACTGCATATATTATAGGTGAGCAAAGTTCAGTTCTAAACTAGAACTTCTTGAAAATTGAACTGAACCAGTTTTCAGTTCGAAAAAATCAAACCGAATTTATTGCTCTGAACCAAACTAGACTGCTTTTGTATCAAATGGAACCGAACTATTTATTCCTATAGGCTTTTTTTTTTTTCCCTATAGGGCAAATTTTATATACTTACTTCTAAAGAAACACTATACAATCATTTTTCCACATCAACAAACTCAGATTTGTGAGAAAATGAAAGAGAATACTAACTTTTGAGCAAATCAAAAATACTCCTCATGCTTCTAAAATCATGAAGCTATAACTTAAATTTCAATTCAAACCATCTACGTATAAAAGACTCCCACCTGCCCAGTCTGTTTCTTCCTATTCCAGCTTAGAAAAGATTCCCACCATTACACAATCACCTATCACTGATACATCCTCTACACCTTCACTTACTGTTCCAACTTGAAAATCCACTAAACTAACCCATAAATGTATGTCATATCTTAACAGAAGTTATTATGCCCCATGTATGTTTTGATATATGGATAGGCAAGTCCAGCAATCATATTTTGGATGTATTTGTGATGTTGGTGGAACATGTGAGAAGACTAACTTTAACTCCAACCATAAACCTCTCCATCTTAGAGACAACGTTACATAATTGCCAATGGCTGAACCAATTCAAGCATATTCTGTCAGAAATGATCCTCACTGGCTTCATCACAACACCTACGCCGCAAACTGACTCATCAACTTCTCTACTCACTCCAATTTTGTTCCTTTCCATTATTCCCTCTGAATATATATTGTTCCTTTCCATGAAAAATAATTTAATTAATTTTTGACGGTCCTCTATGTTTATTGATTATAACTTACCAAAACGATTAGACATAGCAATGTTTAGATACAAAATGACTTCAATATAGAGCAAGAAACAATCAAATTATCAATTAATACCTTTAAAAATATAGAGATAAAGAAAGTCACATCTCCAAAATACAGAGTGGCGGCGGCTGCTGTGTATGGCGGCAAGTGAGAAGTGTGGAAGAATGAAATTTAGAGATGAAAATGAGTGACCCTAAAATGGATCTGTGCTAAATTATTTGCGCGCCAAAAACAACCTCATGGGACCCACCCGTTTTCTAATATAGAGTACCTTTCCTTTCTTCTAAATGGAATATTTGACTTAAGAGAACCACATAACATCAAAATTGCATTTATTTATATATTTTGTCAACACAAAGTCTTTGTGCAACCGCTCTCTATTTGAATTTTGGAAGTTACTAAAATAACCAAGGAGGAAATGAAAGACAAAAAACTAATAACTATTATTAGTCTTACGGTAGCATTGGCTTCATTAATCTTTTGTACCAACCTCAAACCTAAACTATCAATACTTTAATGCATTAGAAGATGCTTCCCTGTTACCTCTAAAGCAACCAAAAGCTTGACATACAAAAATCTCTTGTATATTCGAGTCGAAAGAACTATTATGTTCGTCTTGTGGTGGGTTTGCAGGTCAACCCGTCAATTTTTTTATTTTATTTTTTTATTTTAACATTTAAAAATAATAATAAACGCAACCATAATCAACCAACAAAGCTAAATTCATTAAGTGTGCATATTTAATTAAATAACCAAGAGTTATGTATTACAGAGTATATGGCAATCTACAATGTTTTAGTCAAAGTGTTGAAGTCAAAAGAGATAGACTTCATCTACTTATCACAAAGGAAATAATGGTTATACCTTTAATTTTATCTAAGCATGCAACTTCCCTTTAATGAGACCGCATCCTCTGTTTTATGGTCAAAACATATAAGAAGAACTAAGACATACTTTGGTTATGACTCTGATCAACGTGTCTCTATTCAAGACAAGCTCGCTTTGGAATTCAACATCTGATGTTTTTTACTCTAATCAACGTGTCTATATTCAAGACTTAGTTCATGCTCTACATTCAGCTCTGGTGCACACGCTCTGAAGATGCAAGCTATGTTCTGTCTTTAGTGCCTATAATAATATATGTTCTTACTAAGTTGTCTCTATGATTGCAAGAAGAGTCGATATGTTTACCTCTGATGACTACAACAAACTTCTAACTCAGTTGACTCATGTGAATGCAAGTGAGCGTATGACTAAACTACCTCTAAGGGTGCTAATAACGTTATGTTTAAGTTGCCTGTGATAAGATTTTGTTTAAGTTGCATATGATAAGGTTTTGCTTAAGTTGCCTCTAAAGAAGCAAGCAAGTGTTTGGGTTAGTTGCCTCTGGAAATGCAAACAAGTGTTTGACTCTGTATGTCTATGAAGAAAGTCAACACTTTAGAGAGAAGCCAATATTTCGGGAAATTCAATACCTATACTAAAGTTAACATTCTAACAAAGTCAAGTATTTAGATAAGTCAGCGCTTTAACAAGAGTTAATGATGTGATGGTATGTAAGACATCCTCTGATCATCGTATCCTCTGTCGGTGCGCATACTTTGATAATCATTCAGAATCTGCCTGCTCTGATAGTTAGCAAGACATCTTATGATTATCTTATCATCTGATCTGGTAACCTATGCTTCATCTGGTTTCATACAAGTTATGATGAGTGATTTATGTGATTGTGATATGACTTAAGCTTGACGGATAAATCTATTGCAACGGTTCAATTGCTGAAAGTTAGAATCCTCTTGATGAAAGTTAGAATCCTAGAAAAAATTGTGTCAATTCAAACACAAACTTGAATTGACGTAAATCAACCTGTTAGTGGCAACAACACTCATGAATCTCAACAACAATTTTCTAGAATGTTGAAGAATGGTTCTGACGACAACAATCTGGAAAAAGAATACTCAAAGTCCGAAAAGGCAAAGTAAATAATACTTATAAAGCCTGGAGAGGCCAAAAAAATAATACTTAATGCCCAAATAGACAAAGTAAAGAATACTTGTACATCTTGACTAGGTCAAAGAAGAATACTCAAAGATTGAAGAGGCGGAGTAAATAATATTTGCATGCTAGTTTTAAAATAGTGAATTAAGTTCTCGATGAAGTAACAATGTCAATTTACAAGAAAGGAGGGTTTGAATTGTAAATGCACCTTTTAAAAATTCCTGTTAAAAACTTAAGAAAATAACTCAAGATTGACTTTGGTTGTGAAAACAGAAAACGGAAAACTTTCTTGTTTTAACCAGAAAACGGAGAACGTTCTTGGTTAGTTAAAATCAATAATTCAGTTTATGTAATTAACTTGATAATCAATCAAACTGAAAGTAAATAGATAAGGGAAGAGATACCACACAACGATATATCATGGTTCACCCAACTCGGGTTACGTCCAGTTCTCACAACCGTGAGATTTTCCACTAAGTGTTTAAAAGCAAAGAACCTTCTTGATCTTACAACATCTATTCTAGATCAACCTTGATCTAATTCAATCTCTATTACTTTCCACCCAGAAAGCAGTAACAACACCTATCTAACCTTGATAGGATGTAATCTTTAAACAAACTATAAAGAAACTCTTATAGTTTGAGTTTATACAATTTGATTGTTTTGACAAAATCTAAGATTTCTCAACTCTTGTTTGAGAAGTTATTCTTTACAAATGATCTAGTGATAATTTCGCAATCTAATATATGAATATACATCAGCAGCTGTTTCGCGAAAGCATAATGTATGATTCTCTGTTTTGCAGAATTTCAAGTGTATGTGATTGATTTATGGATTTCTCAGCACTTGAATTTCTTGCCTTTGCTCTGGATATTGGCTTTCTATTTATATGCGGTAGACACACTGGATGGAAGTACAAAAGAGTTGTTGGAGAGGCTCTGCTTTTTGGCTTAAGGCAATATTTCATAATAAATTTAATCTTGCTTTGAAATAGCCTTTTTAACTTTTTTGGTTTAGCATTTAAAGTAGTTCTGTCCTTTTCTGACAGAGTCCTTGACGTTTCTTCATTGATCTTGGATGGTACATTCTCTGTCTTGAGTCTTGAGTGTAGCTAGACAACATTGGAGAAGAATTACAAACTGAAATAGAGCAGATTGCAGGGCTGTTGTTGCTGTGCAGAAAACGGAGAACAATAAACGTTCTTGGTTTTTACAATGAACTTTCTTGAGCTTAAATAATCATTATGGAGTTCCCGTTTTAATCATTCTGGATTTCCTTTGCAATTGTCTTGTCATATGTCAAGATTGATTGAGCTTTCTTGACATTTGATTTTTGGAGTTTACACATTTATCATGACTTTTGTCTGTCTTTGAGTCCTTTTAATTTTGAGATCAAATAACTTTTTTGCGCTTAGATGAATCCTACTTGTTCATTGCCATGTACTGATTGTATATCAATAATTTTCCTGGGCAAATTCTTTGTTAAGGATGTAGAAAACATTTGATCAACATGCTGTGATGAACTTTTTTGAAGCTGGATATCATTCTCTGTTTTGATGTTCTTGTTGTTGTTTTCTTTGCTTTGCTTGATTCTGTTCTTAATTAAATTCACTCAAAAGCACAAGTTAAATTAACATAACATTTAGAATCAAAATTAACATTCTTAATTAACTTTTTGTTTGTTTTCATCAAAACATTAAATTGAGATTTTGTCTCAACACTCAATGGTACTACGGTAAAATCTCTATGTAAGGGTAGGACTAGATGTAGCAATTGTTGTGTTGTGAACTAGTATAAAAATATATGTTTCATCCTCTTTCTTTGTTTCCCTTATCTTATTTCTTTATGATTCAACTTTATTTTCACTAAACCTAATTTACAAGAGTAAGTTGAATGTTTTGATCAAATAAAATATTTGTGCAAAAAAGTTGAAGTATAATTTAAAAACAGTATAACACAATTCAAACATCCATTTCTTGTGTTTTCCAATACCTTCAGTAGTAACTTTTTCGTCCATAAGAGGTACCTGAAGATTTATAACAATAATCATGAACCTCAACGGTAACTTTCCCGAAAGTTGAGAAGGATTCTAATGGTGATAGTCTGGAGAGGCTAAACAAGAATACTCAAAGCATGAAGAGACAAAGTAAATAATATATGTATGCTATAGTTTAAATAGTGGATTAAGTCGTCGAATGTACTGAAGCATAATTTCTCTGTAACGGAATGACTAGATGTAACAATAGTCTATTGTGAACTAGTATAAAAATCTTCGTATCCTCTCTTTCTTTCTCTCTATTACTCTAACATAAACTCTTTGTTATTCAACATTATTTTACTAAAGATGTTTTATAATTGTAAGTTGAATGATTTGATAAATAACATATCTTTTGGTTAAACAACTCAAGTAATTTTCAAATTTTGAAATACACAATTCCAAGCCCCAAATTTTTGTTATTCAGCACCTTCAATTGGTATCAAAGCTCGTTCTCTTCATTGAAAAAATCACTGTGTACGAGTAAAGATTATTTACTGTTGGAAGTATTAGTGAAATGGTCTGAATTAGTGTATTTTTTTATCAATCATTTTTTTCTCAAATTTTTGTTTTTAAAATTTCTTTGAAAACCTAAATTGACAAAAACTGATTCTTGAAGAATGTAATTGTCATCTGGAAATAGATAAAACACATTAGCATGACATATATTTCTCAAATGACAATTTCATCTATTTATCAAAGTCTTTTCTCGATAAAAAATAAAATATGTATAGTTTTTTTTTTAAGTGTAAGCATATGTGCTAAAGTTTGTTCTTATGTAATCACTCTCTAATGATATTTTGAGTAGTAAAATAAAATCTCTATATTTGAGATGGATGAATGTTCAAAGAGAATAATAAAAATGAAAAACGATTTTTACCATGTCATTCGAAACAGAGTAAACATCTAAAATTCATATATTTATGAGAGATATTATATTGGATTAAAATTATCAAAGAAGATACTTTATCATGTGATTAGTTTTTATCATGCCAATTTTAAATTAAACTTTGATTGTTGCCACAAAAGCATTGTTTATTAAAACATTCAACTTATTTTTATAAATCAGGTTTAGTAAAAATAAGGTTAAAACATAATGAAATAAGATAAAGGAAAACAAAGAGAGATAGAGAGATAGAGAGATAGAGGAAAAATACAGATATTTTTATACTAGTTCACAATACAACAATTGTTACATCTAGTCCTCCATTTACAAATAGTTTTTTCCTCATTATCATCGAAGACTTAATCTACTAAAATCACACTGAATTGGAACTTACACTTGAACACTTACTAGTAACGATGAACGTGTCCAGTCTTCTCACCTCCAGCTTAGTACCGTCAAATATTTGAGGAAAAGCAGACATTATCGGGCTTCTCAACTTTCAACTTAGTATCGTCAAGTGGTTGAGAAAAACAACCACTATTGGGCAGATTTACATCAATTCAAGTTTGTGTCTCAATTGAAACAATTATTTTCTAGGCTTTGAGTATTTTTATCAAGGCTCTAAGTATTTTTTCTCCCAACCTTTCAAGGTTGTTGTCATCAAAACCATTCTTCAACTTTCCGAAAAACTACCGTTGAGGTTCATGAGCGTTGTTGTCACTAACGGGTTAATTTATATCAGTTTAACTTTATGTTTGAATTAACACAAATTTTGTTTATAATATTATAACTTTCATTTAGAGATTGTTATTTATCAAGTCATATATCAATTCAAGTGTAAAAAACACTTTGACTTATTTGCATCAATTATAATAACTCTTTACTTAGATAATTTTGTATTCGTGATTTTCTTTTGATGTGTTCTTGGCTTTTTCAAAATTTTCCTTTTTGTTCTATGTCTCTCTTTTGATGTTTCGACTGGATCATCTCTTTCTTAAATACAAGGAAGATGTGTTTGTTGAGATATTTTTGTTGGAGGTATTTAGAATATGCATGTGTACTTTATTGCAAAAGAGAACTTGTATCTTTTGGATTTTCGTGTTCAATATTTGAAGATAGATTTATCCATTGATCTCATGTCAAATCAAAATCCCATAAATCATATGTCTTATCTTGTATGAAAATAGAGGAAGCATATGAGACGAGATCAGAGGATAGAATAAGCAAAACATTATCTCACAAATCATCAGAGCATGGTGACTTTCAGAGGATGCACATTGTTTTGTCTTCTTGGAGGATTGACTCCCATCAAATCATTAACTTTCATTAGAATGTTGACTTTTTTAGACATTGACTTTATCATAGGCTTTGATTTTCATTAGAGACAGACATATTAAACACTTGATGTAGTCATCAGAGGCAGACAAATAGATGTTTGTTGAATTCATTAAAGGCGACTGAGTCAGATGCCAACTTACTTCTCCATATTCAACTAAGTCAAAAACTTGATGTAGTCAGTAGAGGCATATAAATAAACTTTTGTTCCTATCATTAGAGGCAACTTAGCTAGAGCATCGCTTGCATCTCTTGAGGAAACTGAGGCATAATATTGTTTGCACCATCAAAGGCAACTGAAGCAGACCATTGCTTACACCATCAGAGGCTACCAGAAGCATGCATTATCAGAGGTTCTAGAGGCAGAACATAGTTTTCATCTTTAAAGTGCGTGCACCCGAAAATAATGTAGAGTAGGAACAAAGTCTTTGTTTCCTTTCTCGTAGTCCAATCACCAAAGGATATAGCTATCAGAGCAAATACTTATATTCCTTTTTGCTTCTAACACTTTGACTCGGACTGAAGCTCCCACATTGTAATACTCGTTATTTCTCTATTATGATTTCCTCTATTAGTAAACATAATTACTTATTTATTAGGTGGTAACATCACGTGTTAGAAAAGCTTATATAATTGTCTCTAACTTACTCATAATTTATGCTAACTTAAAATAGATAATCATTAATACAAATATTTGTCTTCTAACTAAATATGCACACTTAGCAAATACAGTTAAAGGATAATTATTATTTTTTTGTTTGTTTTTGTTATCATTAATTAGAAGATTGCAACTAAAACCATTTTTTTCAATAATAGCCATGAGCTTATTCATTCAGTGAATAAATCTACTATGATGAGTAGATGATGTTGGAACGTTGACTTCTTATAATAGTGTTAACTTGAAATGTTGATCAAATAATCATCATGTTTACCATAATTATCAAATGCATAGTTATTATAGTGAGCTTTTATTAACAAATATGTTGTCGGTGTGCGATGTTGTTTTGTTTGTCCTCTCATGACTCTGTTATGATAGTAGAATTGACATAAATCAATCTAGTTGTTTGATACATTTGAATTGATATATGATTTCAAATGTAATATTCTCTTAATGATTGTTATAATCCTATAAACAAACTTTGTGTTATTTCATAAACAAATTGGAGATGACATAAATAAACCTGTTTGTGGCAACAACACTTTCGTTCGTAAGTGGTACTTGAAGAAGTATAACAATATCCATGAACCTTACCGGTAACATACCAAAAAGTTGAGAAAGGTTATATTGGTGTCAACTTGAAAAAGCTAAAGAATAATATTCAAAGCTTAAGAGGTATAGTAAATAATATTTGTATATTATTTTTTTAAATAGTGAATTAAGTTATCGATTGTACCGAGACAAAATATCTCAGTCAAAGGAGAACTAGATGTAGCAACAGTCTATTGTGAACTAGTAAAAAAACCTTGTGTCCCGTCTCTCTCTATCTATATGTTACTCTAAGTTCTTTACAATTCAACTTTATTTTACTAAATTTCTTTTTATTAAACATATATTTTGATTAAGCAACTCAAGTAATTTTCAAAATTGACAAAATAAAATTCAAACCCTATTTTTTGTGTTTTTCAACACCGTCACAATTTATTTCAATAAAAAAATAAACCGTCCTAATTTATTTTAATAAAATAAATAAAGAAGAATGATGATTTAGAGATGCGCTTTTGTGTAATATTTGTATCTCTATATATAGTATTTACTTGATTCTCGTGATTTTAAAATTATATTCTTTGTATGAAAAATTTAATTTAATAGTCATGATATATGATAATATTTATTTCTATTTGTGATATAAAGAAAAAACTTTAAGATACTATTTTATTTAGTATAAGAGATTTGATAATGTTTATTATTATTTGTTATATAAAGAGGACAACTTAAACATAATCTTTACTATAAAAAAATAGTGACGATAGAAAAATAAAATTAAATTGATGACACACTTGCATATCCAGTAATTAAAGTTGGAAATTGATTTTTTTTTCTTTTAATTGTTTACCTATATAATTTATAGCTTTTTGTATTTTTAGTCTTGATAATTATGATACAATTTGATGTTAGTTCCTACCACGTGGCAGCCACCCCTTGGGTGGAGATGTCATTCTAGTGACTTGACAACTCAGTGTTACATAAAGAGGGATGGAGCTAGACTTACATTATAGTAGGAGCCAATAATAAAATTAATTTTATATTTGACAAATATTTTTATCAAATTCCATACAAAATAGTAATTACTTTAAAAATTATTTCAAAATATATAACATTTGTCTTTTCATAACAAATATATTTTATTATTAAATCTATTTTAAATTTTTTTAACATTTTCTTCATATACTACAAGTAAAAAACATAAAAAATTATCATTTATCTTGGTGTGAAGTGATCTTAGTTATAGTAGTATTTTTTTCGTTAAAAAAAAGTAGAAATTTAGGTGACGCTTGTAATATATAGCTAATATAAATAATTGTTGTATATTTATTAAAAAAGAGAGAGAGAGAGAGAGAGAGAGAGAAATACTATATATTTGGTTGGGATATTAATTAGAAATGTATTGTTGTATTGCATTTTGTTGCAACTTGATCGTCACCAATTGGTATGCAACAGATTTTTAAAAATTATGATGTAATAATAATGGTTGCTTGAAATATAATAAACACATAGTAATAGAAAGCATCCAAATTTCAGCAGGGCCCGAGCCACTACCGGCAAAAACGTGCCTCTGTCCATGCACATAAGCTTAATATACGACGTCGCAATCCATATTAAATACGATTCATATTAAATATGCCACATCATAGAGATTTTATGGAAAATGGCATGTCAAGTTAAAACAATGAGACTTTTGAAATACATGAATTTGTTGAAATTAGATTGGTCTTAGGAACAATTATTCCTCGTCATTTGATAATAACAAATGTGTTTTGATAATAATAAATGTATTTCATAAAAATAATTTATTGTATTAATTATTTAATTGAGTGTGTAAAAAATAAAATTGAAAAACAAAAGAAAAGATAAGAGGAAACAAATATATCGTAGTGAACAAATATGTTAGAGAAAATAAAGAAATCAAAGGAAGTCAAGTCAGTCAAGCAAAGTCAAAAAAAGTCATCGCATATTGAACACTATGTCTTTGTAGTTTGAAGTGTGCCTCTATTAAGCATGCCTCTAAAGTCTCAAGTGTGCATGTGCTTAGCATGTCTTTGAAGCGCCTCTATTTCAGTTTTATTTGGCACAAAATTAAACTCTAATTCATTTTATTTAAAGAGGATTGATTATGAAGAAGAAGACACATGAACGAACAACAATAGAAAACCTAAAACAACATCAAACACATAAATTCTTAAGTAGTTATTTCAAAAGTTTCAATTTCAAAGCAAAAGCACTGATTCAATTGTATTACTTAGTGTTGTGTATTAAGTCAGTGGACAATTGGTAAACATTCTCTTTAAGAAGTGTTAAGCATAATCAAGTTCACCTCTTTATAACCTAATCCAGTTAGCGGTGTACATAGGTTCGGGTAAACTCGCGACTGCGGTCACCCGATCCAATCCAACCCGCATTTGACCCAAACCATTAAAGTTCGGGTTTAACCTGAACCAACCAATTGAAACCCAATTATGTTTGGGTATCAGATCTAACTTTTTGAACCCATGAACACACGAATCCAACTCATTAATGTGGCATATATTTATTTATTTATTTTTTACTATTGATGTATAGTTAAAATTTAGTTGTTGCACAATGATTAATAATTTGTTGCTAATTTAATTAATGTAAGTGTTTTGTTGTGTTTGTGAATATATTTTAAATATTAAATGATATCTTGCGATATAGTTTTATTATCTTTTAGATGTTTAAGTATTTAAATTTAATTACATTTTTTTACATAAAAAAAAAATACCCGTGAACCAACCCAATTCGCTCATAATCGGGTCGGTTTGGTTCGGGTTTGATGGAAAAATCATGGATTGAGAGTTCAAACCAATCCAAATAAAATTGATCGGTCCTGGTATTGGATTGGTGTGCACTCCTAAGCCCAATAGTGGCTAATTTGCTTCAACAACTTGTAGGTTTAAGTTGAAAGTTGAGAAGAATTGACTTATAGGTTCAAGGTGTTGTATTGCCTCAATGACTTATATGTTCAAGCTGAAATTTGAGAAAACTTGACTTGTACGGTCAAGGTGTTGGTAATTGCATCAACAACTTGTAGGTTTCAAGCTAAAAGTTTAGAAGATTGATTTGTTGGATCAGATGTTGTAATTTAGATTTTGAATTAGCGGATAAATCTTTATGAGTGAAGGGAATGGACATAACTATCACGTTGGTAGTGAATTAATATAATTTTTGGTGTGATTCTCTTTGTTCCTTCTTCTCTGATTACTTGTCTATTTTATCATCATTAGATTTGTTTTGAAAATAACTTTTAAATTAGGAGAAAACACAAGTCAACCTCCATTCTCATGTTTCCAAACCTTCAAAAATAAATTGAAATATATTTTTTCAAATGACTAAAATTAGAAAGTCACAAAAAACTAAAAGTATAAATTACCCAAATTTTAATGTGCAAACATGTAAAGTCTTATCCTCTGTTATGATAATATAAAAAATTATCTTATATATAAATATTTAATTTAAAAAATATAATGTATCTCATAATAAGAAATATATTACTATAATAATATATTTATCTATATTAGTTATTTAGCAATTGACTAAATTCTATAACTCACAATGTAACAAATGATTTCTTTTTATTCAAAAGTTTTATGACATTTTATATAATCTAATCACAGTTAAACTTCAATTTTACATATTTAAGTAATAAACATTGAAATGATAAAAAAAAATTATAAATATATTAGATATTTTTATAACATTATATTTAATAGTTATACAAGATAATTTGATAACTTTTATAACTAAATCAATTAGAGAGTAATTCTATATCTAATCTTAAGTCGTTAAATTAAAATAAATCAATGTATCACAATATAACCATTTAACAATTGTTAAATAAAATAGTTTGCATTTATAAAGTAGAATTCCATTTAAAACCTTCATTTTCAAATTGTATTATCAAATGAGTAATATCTCACATCACTTTTCTAAATGAAATACATATTAACATTATATCATACAAACATGTATAAATGTGACCTAAATATATCTTTACAGGTCAGCTAATTGTAGTGACTCTAAGAATATTTTGTTATATCAAACAGCCAACCTAGATTTACTATTGATAGCTAGATTGTGCACTTATGGTGACAAAATATTTTCCTAAAGAGGAAATTAACATTGATCACACAAATAACCAATCTTTACGTAAATTATTATGCAAAACTAACATTGAACATAATTGTGTTCCCTTCTCTTGAGGGTGGTGAAAGGTTGGAAAATGGCGGAACCTGATATCAAACCAACATTGGTGAATAATTCATCCACCAATAGTTGTGAGAAATCAGGACGTCGTGTGGCTTTCAAAGTGCCCTCCAACCACCACCACCCAAATAACTCCCATAGCCTAAATGAAATTGATACCTCCATTTATGATTTTGATAGGGAACACTATCATCCATGTTGTTTGGCATGTTGTGCATGGTCATGTCTTGTCATATTCATCTTTATCATAATTTTTCTCTTTTTCGGGATCTCCTATTTGGCTTTCCTCCAAGCAGGCATGCCTAAAGTCAATGTTAGGACGTTCGACATCGTCAAGTTTCAAGTTGACAATAGCTCACAAACTATGGATTCAATCATAAGTTTAGGTTTAAGGTTCTCAAACAAAAATGATGAGCTCAAACTTTTGTATGGTCCTCTTTTTCTTGATGTCACTAGTGATAATGTGTTATTAGGTAAAACTAAACTTAATGGATTCTCTCAAATGCCACGAAATGACACAGATTTGGATATGACAATGACAATGAACCATGCAAGTGTTAACAAGTATGATGCAGATGAGTTAAAGTCTGACATCATGGCTAATGAGATGGTATTTGATGTGTTTATTAGTGGAAACATTGGTGTGCATATTGGAAGTTTGAAGATGATAAATGTTCCTTTTCTTACATCTTGTGATCAAATCAAGCGGATGGATGTTGATTATGGAAGAAGGCCAGGATGTAATATCAAGATGTTTGCTTATAGGTAAAAATGTAAATTATTTATTTCATGTCATTTAGTATACATAAATTTTGGTCTTCGTTAATCAATAGCAAATAAATATTTTAGTTTTCGTATTCAGTTTTGATGAACTAAAAAAACAAAGATGATTTGAGTGGATGACAAGTTTAAAATGTATTCTTGTTATAAAAATTATTGAACAATATGAATTTTAATTAATTTTTGTTGGTAATAAAACTATAATAGTAGATGTAGTGTATACTTTTTACCGCATGAGAATAACTTTTATATAACTATTTCTGCTATAGGAGGATGATTTATTAGTTGCATAAATATAAATATTATGACATTAACTTGACATAGAATATCTTTTAAAGACAATTGAAACTATGCATATCCTTACCATATCCAAAGTATGTCAATTACTTTAATTTGAGGAATTGTATGAGTTTTGATGTTTTGTATAACATTTATTTAGATCTATAAGTTATGTTTTGCATAATTCATTTGTGCATCAAAGTGTGTATTGTGTCATCTTTTGCATTGTTGTATAATATATGATCTTTAAAATTGTAGCAAATGATAATGTTTTTATATTGATGTATTTCCTAAACGTTGTTGTATGTCATTTGTTTCAGACCTTCACCCAATTGATGACATGAACCATTACAAACAGGTTTTATCAAAGCAATGGTTCACCATCCTTGGTTATCAAACAAGTTTATTATTCATAGGAAAAATGGCTTCTACAAATGTTGTAAAGTATTTGAGGGCCGTTAGAGACATTTATATCTTTGAAGTATTTCAATTTAGATAATTAAACTTCTTTTTTCCATTGTGGACATGTATATATGGTCATCAATGTTGCCATATAGTTCAAACACATGCATATTTTTTAAGACAAAAGGTATCAAAAATATTCAATTTTTAAACTAGCACCTCTAAAATTGCAATATATTTTCCCTTAATTATATATATTTATATTTTGAATTTGATGTTCTGAAATCAATTTTAGAGTATGGTCTAAACTTACACAAACTATGATTAAAATACCAATACAATAGGAAATATAACATTTATGCATAAAAAGAGGATTAAAAACAATATTCTCACGTGAAAAACTATAAGAAAAAAGAATTCAATAATTGAATTTGAACGACACTCTACGATAAAATTTCAATT
>JBBPBT010000811.1:6469171-6479882 GCA_037974875.1 Cicer bijugum | reverse complement strand
AATTCAATTTGTAATAATTTTTATTATAATAAAATACTAATAATATAATCATTTTGTAAAAATATGCACAATTTTATCCTTAACTAAAAGAATATAAAATATTTTATTAAAAGAAAAAATATAAAAAAAAATATCACCGATGATCTAGCTAAATTTTCTAATCTTTTATTGGTTTAATCTTAAATTTAGGACCTTCAATTTCAAAGAGTTATTAATTTTGAACTTGACTCTAAAATTGTTGATCTTAACATTTCTCAGATCTTGTTTGAAAACAAAAAATAAGGCAACTGATTCTCTAATTAAGCCAACTCCTTTAAAAGGTAGTGTTAAATAGTTTAATGATATTTTTACAAATATTCCACCCATTTTATATTAATGAAAAATGCTATTTTCATTTTGAAGTAAAAAAACAATTTATTTATTTTTATAATTTTTTTTTTAATTTTCTCTATAAAAGTATAAATTTAATTGCAATTTCGATTATACTTAATCACTAATTTTTAATTAAAAAACAAGAAAAGTATAAAAGTGTTAATTATTTAAAAATAAAGGGGCAACATTGCAAATATGTAAAAATTAGCTACACCTAAAACAAATAAATAAAACGCATCCACGAGTAGCAGGGTTTTTGATTCCGTTTCAATAGCAGCAGACACACGAAGAGATAAACGGTGACCAGCAGATTTCTCTCGCTTGCTCTCTCTCTCTCTCTCTCCATCGATCGGTGAACATCGTATGCCCCATTCCACTCTCAATCTCTTAAATCCATAGTTTTTTTTTTCATTTTAATTTTTCCCCTTTTTAATTACTCACTTTGGTGTTTTGGTGTGTATTTTGTGTAATGTTTATGTTTTTTTTTTTTCAGTTGCAATTTTTCATTATGTTTGCCCCACGATTATGAACCTTAAAAAGTCGACATCTTGAGTTGTTATCGCTAATTAACCCATTTGGGTTTTAGGGTTTTCAACTTTTCACACTAGTTTTATTTCTTAATTTTATTTATTATTGTTGTTATTGGCTATAAGGTATTTGATTTATTTACGACATTTTCTTGATTTTGATTATTTATTTAGTTTATCAATCTTTGCATTTGTGTTCTTCACTCTCTATATTCTATTGGTACTTTGATTTGTAATACTGTCTCAGTACTCTTATTCTCTAGTTTTGTTTACTTAGGTTTCGGTAACCATGGCTGATGAAGCACAGATTGATGTGAAGGAGGAGGTTCCTGATGTAAGTTTCCACCATTGATGATTAATAGTTTTATATGTAATGTTGTCAAATAGAAGCTATAGTGTACCGGAATTTGAACAAATTGATATTGTTCCACTTATGCTATTTTGTACAAAGTGTTGGCAAATAGAGGCTATAGCACTGTAGAGTAACAAATATGTGCAAACCTCAATTTTCTGCGATTCGCAATTGATAATATTAGTTTTATGCATTTGTTTCCCTATACATGTTTTTATATGATTGATTTAGTTCCTGGTATTCCTAGTTGGTGTTTCAGTTTGTTTGTGCTTCAACTCTCCTTGATCTGTTGGTTCTTCAGTTTGTTGAAATTGTGCTTACCTTTTGATGCCTGAATTTGTTAATTGCAGATTGCACCATTTGATCCTACTAAAAAGAAGAAGAAAAAGAAACCCCTAATTGTAGATCTTGATGATGATTCAGTGGACAAGTTGGCTGAGAAGACAGAAAATCTGTCGGGTATCTAAAATGAAATAGCATTTGTTTTGTTTTATTATATATTATATTAATCAACTTTTTTTGTCTGTAATGCTATTGTCTGCGGCATCTGTTATTGTGGCTGTGCTTGATTGATTCTAATTAGCTTTTCAATTGCAGTTTCTGAGGGGTTTGACAGTACGTTAGCTGGTGCGAAAAAGAAGAAGAAGAAGCCTGTAGGTTATTTGACATTTTATGCAGTTACATCAAGGAACAATATTTTTTTTTGTTGGAAGCAATTTCACATTGTTGTTTGTTGTTGATTATAGGTTGATATCAGTAACTTAATTGATGAGAGTGCTGATGCAAAAATTGATGATTTGGAGGGTAAGCTGCCTCTTCAACAGATAAAATTTATGTAATGTCATAAGGGAAGTTAATTGAATGCTGAAGATTTTCTAAATTATCTCTTCAGATCATGTTGAAGAAGATGAAGTAGATGTTGTTTCCTTGCAACCTCGTTACCCTTGGGAAGGGAGTGATCGTGATTATCACTACGAGGAGGTATACAATATTTTGTGTGCTCTCTGCTATAATATGGTTCTCCCTTGAAGTGTTCGTGTACAATTATTCTCTTTTGCTCTTATCCTCGCCTAGTTCCATAAATGTTTCTTAACAGTTTTTCTTTGTATGTTATTTTAAATATTTGGGTAGTGGTTCTTGTGGATATCAACTTTTATGTCACATATTGGTTTTACCAGCTGTATATTCGGGTCTTCAGGCGCCCTTTTATATATATATATATATAATATTTTGCATGCTTTAGATTCTTTACCCACCTTCTCAAGTATGCGACTGATTATATGGATTCTGCTTTCAAGGGTGTTTTATTCTTGTTGGTTCAACAAGTGTCTTTTTGATGTGACTTCACATAATGTCAACTTTATTGAATCATTGTTATGTTATTGGTGTGGGTTATTCAATAATAGCTTCATGATATATTATTCCGTAATGCATTCTTACTTTTTCTACTTCTGCTCCTGGTTGGTTGAATTTTTGTGTGGATATTCCTCTGGTGTCATAGGTAGTATTGTCATAGTTTTGCTGAGTTTGTTTCATTCCAATGCATTCTGATGTTTTTTCTGTGCAGCTTTTGGGCAGGGTGTTTAACATTCTACGTGAGAATAATCCAGAACTTGCTGGAGACAGGCGTAGGACTGTTATGAGGCCTCCACAAGTGCTTCGTGAAGGCACAAAGAAAACTGTTTTTGTGAATTTTATGGACCTTTGCAAAACGTATGTTGATTTTTTATTCACCTGTATAATACCTCTTGGCATTTTTTTGCCATGTAACATCGTAACTTATTTCTGTTTTCCATCCTCTCTTTTGTTGATGTCTTGCTACTTGGTCTTTTAGGATGCATCGTCAGCCAGATCATGTTATGGCTTTCTTGCTTGCGGAATTGGGTACAAGTGGCTCTCTAGATGGGCAGCAAAGATTGGTTGTGAAGGGAAGATTTGCACCAAAGAATTTTGAAGGAATTTTGCGACGATATGTCAGTAAGTATTGTTTAGATATTGAATTGCTGCTTATGAACTTTTTAGCCTTTTGGATAAAAGTTGACCTACGTTCTGTTTTTTAGATGAATATGTCATTTGCCTTGGATGCAAAAGTCCGGACACAATACTTTCTAAGGAGAACCGATTGTTCTTTCTCCGGTGTGAAAAGGTGAAATTTCTATGTGCCCATTTCCTCTCTTTCTGTCTATCTCTTATGGGCTGCGAGTAGGCATTGCTTACCCTCTCAAATCAAATAAAGGTTTTCTTGCCTTTATAGTAAATTGTCCACTGAATCCATGATAAGTTAATTTAGGCAGTGTTTTGTGATTCAATGATTTTGGTAATTGGTCTGTTCAGATGATGGTCAGTTACTTTTGGTTCAACTTCTCTATAGTCAAAATATTGTTTTCATGTTTTTTCTCGGGTAATTTACAATGACATTTTTTTAGGTTTAATAAATAAATCTCACTATTTTTGCTTCTAGGAACTAGTTTCAAACATATTTTGCCATTTTTATCAATTTTAATTTTTATTAAACAATTGATAAGTTGGTATCTAAAATTGTAGAGTGCATGTGAATTGATCCCTGGAATTTATATTTTGACCACAACATATGACTAAGATGACAATAGTTTACAATTTCAATGTAGTTTTTTGTGAATTTTTTAACTTTAGGGACTAATCTTAACACCACCCTACAATTTAAGGGGCTCAACAAATATACTTCTGAATGTATTTCTAAGAGGCATCATTTTGTGCTGTTGGGATATCTTATAACTGTAGTCTATTTATTGATTACAGTGTGGATCAGGAAGATCAGTTGCACCGATCAAGGCTGGTTTTGTTGCTCGTGTTGGCCGTAGGACCGCAGGGGGGACATGATTTTATCTTTCTTTTTATTTTTAATCTAAATGTGTAAACTAAGGGAATAAACCATTTCCCAACTTTTGACCTATACATACATGGCGTATTTCGTACTTTGGTTGAGTTTATTTTCGCATATTGCAGTACATTTTCGGCATGTTTTCTATTTATATGTTGATGATTGCTTGAGTAATTTTTTAGTTAATAAGATAATTGGTTATTCCATTTATTCCTATTATTTGAATGTGGAAATCATAAATTTTAGGAAAATGTTTTTTCTACACCCTTGGTTAGGGATGTACGTGAGTTTTGACAAAATCTAATACCCGACCTGATTGATTATTTTTTTCCATATAAGTTGAACTGAACCGATTGATCAAGAATGAGTTAAGTTGACTTGGCGGGTTATACATAAATAATAACTTAATTTTTATTTTATAGAAAAATTTAATGAATGAAATTATATTTAATACTTGAATGTCTCAAAAATTATAAAATTTAAATTACATCATTTAATTTTTTAAAAAAGCCATCAACCTCAAAAAAAATTTTGACAATTTCCAAATATATAATAAATTCAACATCAGTAAATTATTAAAATATGAAAATTTATCAATTCTATCCAATGTCAACGAGTTTAAATTATTAAATCTGTCGAGTTTAAATTATTAAATTTATTATTCAAACCAAATATAAATGGGTAAAAATTGGGTTAGGTTTGGTGATTGGATTGGCGGGTCCCGCATCCATGTACATCCGCTATCCTTGGTGTGTAGAGACCCCTTTAAGGAAAAGTTGATAGATATAATACAAAAAAGAAAAAAATGAGTATAGGTTAGGTGTAAAATCCAGCGTAGAGAAATCATTGTTGTATGTTACCTATAATTGATCAACACATTACATAGTACAATGCAATGAACTCTTCCCTCAAACTCAAAGGCTTTATATATGCAATGTAAGGTCACACCTTCAAAACAGAAGTGACAACCTTGTTCTCTTGAATAATATCTTTCTGTAAATACACAGACAATTTTAACTAAAATTAAAAATAGTGTTTGTATAATTATTTTCAAAGATAAGTATTTATGTCAAGAGTTCAATTGATCAAACAGAAATAAAATATACATATTAGAATCAAGTTCATCTAAAGTAAAATTTGGTGAAGTGAGTAGATAGATTGTTGATATTATAATCATCTTTAATTGATCATGTATGTGCACAAAATAACAATAATTTATTAATAGTTGATGATACTCACTTTATCATCTAAAGTGAGTTGTTCACTTTAAACGAGTCAAATCTCACGGAATGGAAAGAAAATGAATTGTTCACTTTAAATAAGTCAAATCTCATGTAATGGAAAGAAAATTGATTTATCTAATTATTTTTTTACAATTATGCCAATTTGTTATTAGTTTCTAAAATATATTTATTTACAAATAAAATGAATAGATGTGATTGGATAGATACGAAAAATATATTTACACTAAAAACATATACCTATTAAACCGAAATGTAACAAATATTATAAGATTATTTTGGGCTCAAATAATCCTCTTCAAAATAAACTGCAGGAATTCAAAGGTGTCTGACATCTGTATAATATGCATAGATGTTTGTATACTTTTATTCAATTACATATTACTATGAAATATTACATCATGCAGTACATGAGCTTTTACTTGTGGAAAGCAACTTCAGTTATTGTTAAAATTTTCGACCATTTTCAAAGTATTTATTATTGTAAACCAACCATGTGTAAAATTTTTCCACCATAAAATCCGCATTACCAAAGGCCAAAGCCTTATATTTATAAAAATATAAAAACCAGAAGATTTTGCTTCATGTATTGCTATTATTTTTGTCAAATTCATCAACCATGCAATATATATATATGAACATTCTCCTTTATCTACCAAACACTCCCTATAAAACTTAAAACATATAAAATACAAAAGTAATTTATAAATTGTGAATAAAATTACACATAAACATACATTAGCACAATAAAAAAACAGACGCTAGTAACAAATATAAAGGTTCTTATTAATTTAAATCCTAACTTCCGTTCTTAAAGTTGGTTATTATTCCAAACAAGGAAAAGTTAAAACAAGTAAACAAAAATTAACATTGGTATCATATTAACATCTTGTTTGATTCTTCCTTCAATAATATTCTTTGAAGAACAAAGGATTAATCATATTCCCAACTTTACAACAAAATTAGAGAAGGTGTGGTTAATCTTTTGTCCATTTTTTTTTTTCTTTCTCTTTAATCTAAAATCAAACTTCTACATGCTTCCATCACAACAATATTTTCATCACAATGTCTCTAAAGAAATCAACAAAAAGATCTCTGACATCAGACATGGATCGAACCGTGCAACAAATGATGAAACTAATCGAAGAGAATGGAGATTCATTTGCACAAAAAGCTGAAATGTATTACCAAAAAAGACCAGAATTGATTTCTCTTGTGGAAGAGTTTTACCGCAGTTATCGATCTTTAGCCGAACGTTACGAACATGTAACAGGTGAATTATGGAAAAATATACCTTCTGATCTTCAATCTCAAACTTCTGATAATGGTTCTGAACCAACTTCTTCTTGGCCTTCTCCTTCTCCTCAAAAAATGGGACGTAGAATATCGAGTAATCGCGCTGCAGGGTTCGATTTCTTTCTTGGTACTAATGGAAATAATAGTAATAATTATGGTTATGATTCATGTCAAAAAGATGGTGATGGATCTTCTACTTTGATGACAGATTCTGATGATGAATTTGATGATGCTTCATCTAATAATAGTTGTTCTGGTTTTTTCGTGAATTCAAGTGATAATGGTTTGAATAAAAAGGTTGGTGAATTGGAAATTGAGTTACGTGAGGTGAAAGAAAAGCTTTTCATTTATGAACAAGAGCATGGTGAAGATTTTGGTTCTAAAAACAATGCATATGAACAAGAGTTGAGGAATTTGAATGAAAAGTTGAGGCTTTTTGAAGAGGAAATTCAAAAAATGAAAATTGAGGTTGAAAAATATAAGTCATTGGAATCAACACATATGCATGACGATGATACTAATGAATTATTGTCATCAACAGAAGAAGATACTAAGATGGTAAAAGAAAAAGTTGAGGATTCAGATATGCAAATTGTTTCATTGAAATTTGAGGCAAGTAACTTGGCTCACAAGGAAAGTATTCAGAATTTGCAGAATGAACTTAACTTGGCTCTCAAGGAAAGTTCTACATGGAAAATGAAATACAATTCTGAGAAGAGAGATAATAATAAACTTCAAGAAAGAGTATCAAGGTTGAAAACGAGTCTAGCAGATAGAGAGCATGAGATAAATGATTTGAAAGTTGTTTTATCTGATAGAGAACAAAAATGTTTCTTTCAGAAAACACAATTAAAGACTGAAGTGTCGAAACTATTGACACAAAATACTCATTTGGAAGGTAAGATTAAAGAAATTCAGTATGAAAAAAGTGATAAGGAAGAGAGACTCAAATGTGAAATTGAGATATTGAAGAAAGATATTCAGGACAAAAAGAACAATATAGAAGATCTTAATATGAGACTTGATGATTTCAATGATGAAGTTGAAAACATGAACATGCAATTGGATCACTTACATATGGAACATATGAAAATGAGTAGTGGAATGGAAGATGCACTAAGACATGTTGTGGAACTAGAATCTAGAGTTAAGGAATTAGAGGATGAGATTGAGAGGCAAAAGACTGAGATATTAGAAGGAGCTGAAGAGAAACGTGAGGCTATAAGACAATTATGCTTCTCACTTGAGCACTATAGAAATGGATACAATGTGCTTAGACAAGCTTTCTTAGACAACAAAAGGTCGCCAATTTTGACTACATAATGAATAGTTTTAAATTGCGGTTGCAGTTACACTGCAAACACTTATATTATGGTAAAATGCGTCCGATGCGGTTGGAGAGACCTAAAAACCTTTATGTTGCTGCTGCAATTACAGTTGCAAAATGCAACTTAAAACAACCATGTATGTGATCTTGTACATTTACTAGTATCATTTTTCTTTCCCTTTTCTTAACCTGTTTTGTGTCTGAGATGTATTTCTTATGCTTTGGATGAAAAAATGTAAATAACCAAAGGTCATGTGAAGGTAGAACTTAGAAGTGGTAGCCATGGTTTGATTGATCACTTGGCTTGTTTTCCATATTTTGATTCTAAGTGTCATTCAGTTTTGTTAGTTAACCCTGCATGATAAACTTTTCTTGAGAGAGTCCATAGACTGAATAAATTGTCTAGGTTTGTGGACTAGAAAATTTCAGATATTTGTATTCTCAATCTTTTTGATGAGTTGTATGTAAATTTTATCATCTTCCATAAAATAGAGACATCAAGTATATTGTTTACATTTTTTTTTTAATATATATCAAATATACAAATTGTGCTTATAAAATAGGATAGAGAGAATATATCAATTGACTTTACTACAATTGGTTCTAATCTCTCCCAAGATTCCAGTAAGAGGCTCAATGTTACCCATTTTAATCACGGAAGCTTTAAAATCTCTTGCAAAAGCATGTGGATCTCTACTATAAAGTCTCACCAATTTATCACTTTGACTACCATCTCCCTTAAAGAGTTGTTGATCAGAATGGAGAAGACCTTTTTTATTAATTAAATTCATGTAATACGAGTTGTCAAATTTTTTGGATGTAACATTATCCAATGGATATTCCAAATTGTCATCACCACCATTTATAGGACATATCCTTTGTAAGGAAATTGCAAAATTGGGGTCTATGTTGGTGTCATTGTAGATCCTCTCCTTAAAGGTAGTACAACTAGCTAATCCAATAGTGTGTGCACCAGATAAAGCTACAAGATCTTTAAGGTTTAGCCCTTTAGACTTAAAATTAGAAACAAGTTGAGAGTAATTGAAAAATTCTCTAGGAAGATTAAGATCAGCATCTTTCTTTGAAGCAATTTTAGCATCTCTTCTTCCTAGTAGCACTTTGTACCAATAGTTTGGACCACCCAACTTTGCAACAAAAACAAAATAAAATACATTTTTTAAAGCAATTAAGTAATAAAGATAGATAAGAGAATGAAAATAAAATATATAAGGTTAATTACAATTTTGATCCCTTATTTTAGATGAATCATGAAAATAGTCTCTCCATTTTATTTCTCTTCAGTTTTAGTTCCCAAATAGAATTTTGGTCTAAAACTTGATAAGATGTCATTTTTTTGCGCTTATTTAAGTCACACCATACCTCAAGATCTCGTGCAACAATTGTACATGAGATTTATGATAATTAATGGTGTGGTATGGCTAAAAAAAAAAATTTCATTAAATTTTGGACCAAACTTCTATTTAAAGACCAAAACTAGGGAGAAATAAAAGAAAAACTATTTTAGTGATTTAGCTTAAATAGTGGAACTAAAGCTGCAATTAAGTTAATATATAATTCTTACAATGGAGACAGAGTCACGAGCAGCTATGGCCAATATATCTGCACATGATACGACAGAGCGATTACAAGCTTTGTCAACAGCTTCTTTAAGATTACCAATCATCCAAAAGCCTCTAAGAGAATCAATATTTGAGATGGCACTCTTTTCACCTATGAAGGTAGGACTATCATCCAACAGAACCGATCCATCACACCCCTATGTCAATTAATTATAGCAAAATTAATCAACAGATTATAGAATAATATATGATGAAAGAGTTATGATGAAATGTGTGTAACTTGTAACTTTACATTTACAAAACAGTCATGGAAATGCAAGCGCAGTAAATGTGCTCCCATGTGTGGTTTATTGGACATAAATTTGTTAAGAATGGAGTGAATGATTGGCAATGCTTGAGGACAAACATCATCATAAAAATCAGAAGTTAGTTGTGCATGGGAATGAGAATGAATTAATGTGACAAATGTTGTGGCTGTTAAGAAAACGGTGATGAAGTATTGGATATAATGAGAAGTCATCATATCCTATAAACCTCAGCTTTAAGGAGGTTATTGATTTGTGAATTGAGTTTCATCGAGTAGGAGTGTATTTATATACATAAATATAGACTAGTATTATTGAAAAATAAAATTTTACACAAATACAATATCCTATAAAATATAGTTTTATTTTTATTTTTATAAAATATAAAATATTGTATTTATATCTCATTTTATATTTCAATATCATTACTTGTAAATATATAACTTTCATGATTAATTTTTTTAATGCATTATAATATTATTTAGATATAACTGTTCATGCAGTTCCTTATCTTAATTTTAGTAACACTTTAATTTTTTATTCCATTTTTTCTTCTCGATTTAGCATTTTATTTAATTTTAAGTAACGATTTGATCATTTATATCTTAAAATATCAACAATGTTATCATTTATTTACAAAAACTTAGAAAATTTATCAAAATCTTTAAACAAAACCCATTAAACTCAATATCAATTTCAAGAAAATTCAAACATTCATCAAATCCATAACTCAAATATTCAAATAAACTCATATTTCCATCTCCAACAACATAAAATTTATCAAATAAAGAATAAAAATAGGAGTTTATTTGAAAAATTGAGTTATGAATTTGATGAAATTTACATTTATA
>JBBPBT010000811.1:6448514-6464930 GCA_037974875.1 Cicer bijugum | reverse complement strand
GGATGTCTTAAGATTTATTTTTAAAAAATTAGTAATTATTAAAAATTATATGATATATATAATTTATAAGTATTCTTTAAAATTAATTATTTATTAGTTTCATTTTTCATTTTGTTTCGTGAAGTAACACTCTTATTAAATAAGTTTTATATTCTAGTAGTATAAATGCAATGACTTATATATCAAATCAAACTCAATAGTCGTATTTATACTTTTATTTTATATAGTTTTATTTATAAATATTATCTTAAAATAATATTTGTTAATTAGATGTATGAATTATAGAAAAGAAATTGACATTAAAGTGCTAGTCAGGTCACAAAAGAATAACTTGAAAAAAATATTATAAGTGACATTCGTGTTGAGACAAAATCTCTCAAATGATTTTAATGATAACAAAATTACTTAAAAGATTATGATTGTGGTTAATGACTAATATGTGCTTTTGAGTGTATTCATATAAAAAAATAGGTTATAAATCATTAAGGCAAAAAGAAGATAAATCTGATTCAAATCTGATAATGGAAAATGCTGAGGATTGAAAACGACGAGGATGACCTAATTTTCAAATCTGCACAATATGTGTCTTCACCAGAACAAATGATTTTATTTATTAAAAAATGCACAACAATATCAAAGAATGAATAAATAAAAGTATTTGAAATAAAGAAGTTAGAAGGCCAAAAGGAAAAGGACAAGAATAGCAAGATCTAAGTCTAGAGGATGACAGACTAGGCTGAGGATGGTTCAACAAAGTTGAAAGCAACCCATTAAGCATGTGCAAAGACTAAAATCATACCATTTATTGTGCTTGCACGAATGAATACATAAAGAAGTCAAGTTAAAGAAAGGCAACAACAAACAAGCCAAAAATCGAATATCACATGTTGATGGCAAATCTGATCCTCAGACTTGATGATGACAGTCCTATGTAAGACGGTAGCTTTCTCTCTTGTCAACATCACTCTCAAAAGTTGAAATCAACCTAGATCTTAAAGTTTTTGAAATGGTTGTAGCTCACATGGTCAAAGAAACATCCTTGCAAAAGAAAATAGACAATGACATCTCAAGATCAAGTTTCAAGGAAGTTGTGCATGCGCGAGGATGGCCTCTGCCAGTCCAAGAAAAAGTTGAATGGAAGTTCTGTAATTATGATGAAAAACTTTGGATATGTTGTAATGAATTCCAACGGTTATCAAATGGCTTGGACCTCTATAAAATGCAACAAGCTCTTCTTCATTAAACACATAACACAATTGCACAAAAAGATCAAGCATCTTAAAGCTATCAAGAGCAATACCCATCCTCACTTCATATTTTCTTTAATCCTACACTATATCAATCACTCTCATATCATCTTAAAGCTTTCCTTTGAGAAAGTATTAAGTATCAATCACTCTCATATCAATTTGTAATTTCCTTGTGAGATACACTTAGAAATATTTGAAAATTGATTGTAAGCTTGGTGAAACTAAAGAATACACATTTTATAATCATCCTCAGCGTGAGGTTAATTTGTTTGAACATTAGTAAAATCTTACAAGGGTGTGAGGATTGAACGTAGCCATCTTTGGGTGAACCAGTATAAAATTGTATCTCTCTCTCATATCTTTCTCTCACTCTTTTGCTCAACTCAAACTGAAGGTTTGAAAAACCCGTCCTCGAACTTACCATCCTCAGCGAGAGGATAACTTTTAAAAACACTTGAAAATTATTTTTAACAGCAAAATCTTTATTCAATCCCCCTTCTAGTGATATTTAGCTACATCAATTAGCATATATAAAATTCATAAGGCAACTAAAGAAATTAAAAAATAATTGAATAATTTAAATTGATAGTAGTAATTATTTTTCTTTCTACGATAATATGTTATTTTAAAGGAAAAAGTTTGAACTAAAACAAATGTATAACATAAGTACAACTTAAAAAAGACATTAATTAAATTTAATTATGAAAATATGTACATTTAAAATAGAATAATTATGGAATCTGGTAGATACTTTGTTTTCATTGTATTAGTATGAAAAACAACATCATTCTTCAAGATAAGTATTTCTTCCGTCTTATTTTAAATATCTCATTTGAAGTATGTATAATTCTTTAAATAATGATTAGTTGATTTGATTTTAATGATAAAATATATTTTTATTAGTGGAAAAAAATATTTGATATTATAAAATAACAAATAATTTGAGAAAAAAAATGGCAAATGAGGTTGTAGACAAATGTGTTGTCATTATTATTCCTTAATTACTATAGAAACTTTAATTTTCCAAGAATTATGTATATTCTAATTATTGTTAAGTTGATTTATTGTGCTAAAAAAATATGTATTGTAACAATAGGTCTACTCATGAAAATTATGAACTATCAAGACCTTGTGATTTAAAAAAATAAGTGCAAATAACCTAATAAGAAGTGATTGAAATGAGGGAAAACGTATGATTTATTGAATGGAACATTAATAATTGACATCGACACAAATTAAATAAATTAGATTTTTTTAAATTATTTTGATATTGTAAATGAAAGATAACATACAAATTATGTAATTAAATATTAGGCATAAAATGAAACATGCATTTTCAGTAGCCAGCAATCCCTTGTGCAAGAAAAAGATGATCATGAATGAGAAAAATATACCAAATTCAGTTACTCAAATGAATATAAACATCAATTGCATTTCATCAAATACCACAAAATCAATGGTTCATGTCTCAAGATTGTGATGTGCGTCTCCTTGAATCTTGGTTCAACCAAGAAAAAATTAAAAAGATATAAGCACTTACGTTAGAAATGATTTCGGAATAAATTCACATTTAATAAATGATAAATATATAATATAGAAACATTTATTGCATTATGAGTTATTATTAATGTTGACTTTTTTTTTTTGATGAAATGAAATTGTGTAGTATATGAAGAATAGAAAGAGAAGAGATTCTAGTTATTACAACTAAGTAAATAAGTGATGTGACACAGATAGAGTTATATGATATAATATATGATTAGGTGTCAAATGAATGATTTGAGAGTCTATTTTAATATATTATCAATGTAAAAGTTTTATGATCTCGAAAAGTCATATTTTAATCGCTAATATTTGTGATTTTATAAATAAAATATTTTTATTAATTTAATAATTATGATTGAATGATAGTATAAAAAAATTACACTATAAATATATATATATATATATATATATATATATATATATATTTATATCAATTTAATCTTTAATTTATATATTTTATATATATTTATTTACTTATAATATAGAAAAATTGAAGAACAAAACTTACACATTTCCCTTCTTTCTATTCCAATTGTTTTCATATAGAATAGTTTTAATTTCACATAGGATTTGGGTAAACTTGGAGCATCTCCAAGAGTAGCTAAATACGTTCCTTCGTCAGCGTGTAATTAAGTAAAATTCAGTGTTTGAAGAGTTCACTGTGGGATTTGTATCAAACTGTCATCACGATTCTCTCAAGAATGAATGATACTTTCATAATTTACTAATAATAAATTTATAACCATTAATTTTTTATTAACTTATTAATAATAATAAATTTAGGACCCTTAACTTTTTTATCCATCTTTTATTATTTTAAATTATTTATGTCATGTATTTAACATTTAATTTTTATTAGTTATAAAAATTGAAGTTCAATTTTATTTTAAATTTAAATTTAAATAATGTATAATAATATTAATTGAAATATTAAAATTAATATTTTAAGTTGTAATAAATTTAAATATAAATAAAATATTAATGTATAAATTAAAGTTGTGGAATCTAATATGGTTCTTTAAGAGTTAAACCATGGGTCTTATTAAATAAATTCGTGTTGAGATCACAGTTGGAGTAAAAAATGAACGAGTTATTTCAAGATAATGTGGCACAGTGGACCCTATCTAATGAACTCATGTTGAGTTCACCGTTGGAGATTAAATTAGCTTGACCACCATTCAATTGCTTAATATATATTCTCCCACACATTCTTAAAGATGCATGCTCACACAAGATGAAAAAAAGTGTAACAACTCATTTAATTAAAATCTATTAAAATAAAAAATTTAGAAATATTAATATATTAATTTAGGATTAAGAAATTTTAATTAAAATAAATGTGAAAAAAAATATAGAAAATGTCCAAAGATCAAAAAGGAGAATTTCCTTTTTTTTCTTCTCATTTTTCTTTTCGGGTAAAATATTCAATTATTCTCTCATTTTTTTCTTCTCCTTCTCATAAATAGTTTGAAGGATAACATAATTTTTATTATTCATCATCTCCCTCAAAGCCTCAATTTCTCATTCTTTTTAAAAATCTCTAAAAATGTCAGTTTACTTAACACCATTAGACATGCCCAACAACCTTGCATGTCAGAT
Source organism: Cicer bijugum (assembly GCA_037974875.1). Lineage (NCBI taxonomy): Eukaryota > Viridiplantae > Streptophyta > Magnoliopsida > Fabales > Fabaceae > Cicer > Cicer bijugum. Next base: position 6,460,536 of record JBBPBT010000811.1, on the reverse strand, counting down.
TCAACTTCTCCAGCTTTGAGAATCAAGTAAATCCGTGAAGTAGAAAAGGAATAAACCTACAAAAAGGATATATAATTTTGAGCTGAAGTAAAGGACACAACTTGAAGACGAACTAGAACTTTTGGGACAACTATTTCTCAACTGATGAGAATTTTGAAAGATGTGATTTTTGTTACATGAACTTATTTTAGCATGAGGATTATGGGGGTTTATTCACTTAGATCATTTATTTCTTGTCAGAAATTATTTTGGAGATTTTATGGGTTAGAAGAGCTTAGATGTGTGAGAACAATGAAATTTTTAGCATATAGGTGTTTTGAATATGCAACAGAATGATTTTAAATTTTCATGCATGTTGTTTGTTTGTTGTATTAGCAATTTAGAAAATCTCAAAATTTTGAGAAAAGAATTGTAATTCGATGAGCAAATCCTGTTAGCGAAGGCAACTGCGTATGCCTTGGATGCTTTATTACCCTCATCGATGTAATTTTGCCTATGGATATCATTCTATAATTTTGGGGTTTTTGCTTCTGGTTGTTGTTGCAAAAATCTAAGTATTTTTACCTCTGATAATTCTTTTTATATTGTTGTCTCTGGTTCATAACTCATGATTTTGGGCATTATGCCTTTGATGATTAACTAACATTTTTGGACATGTTGTCTTTAATGTTATTTCTCAACTTTGAGTATTTATGTCTCTGGTTTCTCCTTTTGTTGTTTTCCCATTTTGTTAGTTCCTCTAATTCTTCTTCTAGACATGTATCATTTAATTCTTCCTTAGGACACATATCATTTGATTCTTCTTTTAGACACATATTATCTGATTCTTCCTCTGACTATGTTGTCTCTGGTCCATATATCCTCTGACCACAATGTCTCTGGTCCATGTATCTTGTGATCACGCTATCTCTGGTCCATGTATCCTTTGATCATAATCTACCTATCATCATGCCGCTCTTGATTCATGTATCATGTGATCATGCTGACTCTAAATCTGCCTCTATTCATGATGCCTCTAATATGTTACTCCACAATGTGTTGCCTCTGGTCAAGAGTTCGGCCTCTAGCTAAATCTGTCTTTGGTTCTAGCTTCTGATTAGGGACTTAGGATTTAATTCCCAGTTGAATTTGAGTATATTGCTAAGTTGTTTATAAAAATGTTGTGGATGAATGATGCATTGCATACATGACATGAAAAATGCATTGCATACAAAATATCTCAAGTTCAATATATTCTCATTAATCAGATCATGCATGAGCTTATTCACAATGGGGTAGTTCAGGTTGCTCCAGACATGGTTCAACAGGTAAAAGAGAACAATTATGACGCTGATTGGAGTTTGATTAGACCATCTTTACTGTTTAGGTTTCCATTATCTTGATGACCTAAGTTGAGATAATTTGGAGATTTTTCTTTATAAAAGAATGATTTCAGTTAAGTTTTATAAAAATAAATTGAAGTTAAGAGCTTCAACTTGAGATGCATTAGATTTCATGTTGTTATGCATATTTGTGAAAGAAATATTTTAAAATCACAATTTCCTTTATTTTCAGAACTCACTACGATTTTTTCTCACTTTTTATTTTTTATACATTAATTGTTGAAGGTAATTGATGCTTAGTCCCAGTACCAAAGGATGATATGCAAGTCCTATTTTGAACTTAGTGTTTTATTTTTATTTGATGTAACATGATAAATTAGGAAACATATTTATAATTCTAGTTCTGTTGTTTTAATTTAATTAAATAGTTCATTAAATTGAGTTGTAAATTATGTTATTCAAATGTAGTTATAAATTATTTTAATAATTATTATTATAATACTTATTTTTATTTTATTGAGGTATATGGATTCAATGGTCAAATTTCAAATAATTAAAAATCAGTTTTACAAAGAGCATAATTGCATTGCATTTAGGTTGAAATTTTTTCTAAGTCTGAATTTGTAGTGGTGATGTATTGGAAGATCAAATTCAGATACAATTCCAAATATAAGTCCCAATTTCCCCATCAATTTCAATTCCGCAAATATTAATGCTAACGATAGCCATGCTGCCCATACAGAATCAAAGCAAATAAATAGCGTTAAGAAATAGATAAGGGGTGAAAATATGGATAAATAAGATGGATTTTGATTTGGATAGTAATCATGGATCAAAACAATATATTAATTCATTTATAATCAATCTTTAAAAATTTCAATTCAATTCATCCATCAAAAATAAAATCATTCAATCATATTTTCAATGATGGGTATCCATTTAATTACTTTCTTTTAACCATTTTGGTAAATTAATTATAATGTCTGTTATTATTCCTAAAATAGTAATATTATTTTTAAAAAAATACAATTTCTTTTAGATAGAAAAATTGTTTTTTTATTATCTTAAAAAGTTGTTTTTGATGTTATTTTAAAAAATCAATGTTTTTAAAATTTAGTAATTTCTAAAAATAATTTTATGTATTATATTAAAAAACTGTATGTTTTTACTGAAAGTACTAATTTTTTATATTAAAAAAACAGTAACTTAAATAGGAATAAAGATTTTTATAATATTTGTAATTTTAAAATAAAAGTAATAAGTTAAATATTACCATTTATTATTAATTAAATAGAAGGGTGGATTATGGTAGCAGTGTTTCCAACAGTAGACGCCAAACCTCCTGCGATTCATAGTATTCACGGCGAACTTCGACGGCCTGTTACTGTCACCGCTGACATTATTCATTAGATTAAATTATTTCAATTTTTATTTTAAAATTAATACAAAAAATGATTTTTGAAAAACTAATAAAAAATAATATTACTTAAAATCCAGTTTCGAACTTTAAAAAATATATTCTTTAAAGTAATATTAATTAAAATTATTTTCATAAATCACTTATTTCAAATTATCAACGTTTTTTTCTTAATTTATATAAAAAACAGTTTCTCCGCTTGCCACCCTTTAAAATAGGCAGCCACCGTCATCACAATTTCTCCACTGGCACACACTCTCGAACCCCATCTAGGACTCAACTATTGTTGTCATTGTCACCGACAACGTCCCCAACAGGAACTATATATACAAGTTTTGAAGAAAACGTAACATGGAACAAGTTGTGGATAGAAGAACAGTAGGGGTAGAATATAAGGAACTATATGTACAAATTTTGTCCAATATACAATCACTACTGATTTGCTTATATGTTGCACAAATAAAAGGGGAAAGTGGGAGGGTTATTACGAATATATAAATTAAGAGTATTTGTAACAAACATAAAGTTAGATAGCTAAGAATTTTTTCTTTTGGCATATAAATGAAGATTCCAAATGTTAATATGGCGATTGTGGAATTTGCCCTTTAGCTTTTATATTTTCCTACTAAAATAGAAGATATGGCGCAACACATTTAACAAAACTTCCGCTTCTAGGATTACATGAGATTCATTACCTACATGACAACTCTACAAATTGTGTCTAGTAAGCTACTTGTAACCAGTGTGCTAGCTACAACAATGGTATGAAAACGTACGTACACATGCAAACTTAACTAGAAACTTGTCCATCTCCAGCAGCTTCCAAACAACAGACCTATAAACTGCACTCAGTCCAAGTCAGAGCAGAACATACCAGAGTTATGTATTCAGTATCACAACATAAAATAATATGCACGAGGAAACAATTAGATCGGGCAGAGGGCACGGGGGAAAATGCAGCAAGATGAAAACAACACCCATCCCCCCAAAAAAAATACAAAACAGAAGATAAAAAATACCATATGGTACCTTGTAGGCTTTAGCAACAGTCATTAGTCAAATATGAGAGGCATCAGAAACTTCATCAATCATCCCATGCACTATCTGCTGCACCCTCTCTTTTAATGTTCGAGGCAGTAATCATAAATCTATACTTATCCTCAATGTTAATTGAAGCAGCTCCTGATCCAAGGTGTCTAGATAAAGCAATATTTGCTTCTTTATGTGCAGCTGCTGCTTCTTTCTCCTTCCTTCTGGCAACCTAGAACCCAATAGTAGAGAAAGTTAATTGCAAAGCACACTATTGAGATAACATCCAGAATTTGGAAGTGTTTAGAGAAACCGAGCATCTAGGGCACAAATCTTAACACCTGCTTAGAATACTAATCTAGGCCAAGTACTAGTATAATATAATCAGTACAAGCCCAACCAACTAAAACTACAAAAACCAGAGTTCTAAAGAAATTAATTGTCTGTTTGTAGTTTTTCATTACAAATGGGGGAAAAAAATTGAAGTCTGACTCCTGTAAATTATATTCAAGGCTCATATTTAAGGAAATAGACCGTGAATATCCCAGCAGAACAGAAACAGTACCTTTCCAGTAGCGAATGCTACAGCATTCCCAGATTCAGCATCAGCTATTGCTTTCCTTATATTTGTCACAAGGAACTAAAGAAAAGAACCATATTAATGATTAAATCAAGAGAAAAAGCACATTTCAAATTTTATTAGGCTTAAAGAAAAGTACCATGTCACGATCAGTGTAAAATGAAGTGGCTATGCCAGTTGACCCCGCACGTCCTGTCCTTCCAATCCGGTGTATATAATCTTCCGTGGTCTATAATTTAGGCAGTCATAACTGAAGCTTAAGGTATGCATTTGTCAAGGAAAATAAAATTGATTGAAAAACCAACGAGCAGTAGCAGAATGGCAAACCACTAACTGCAGCTCCATACTTTTTCAAATAATGTTTTCCTTGCGGATTATTACAGATAAAACTCTATAATCAGGTAGCTTGTGCTTGTGGTAGAATTTCCAGAAATACCTTTGGAAGATCAAGATTGATGACATGTGACACTCCTGTGACATCCAAGCCCCGAGATGCAACATCGGTGGCAACCTGCATGATACAGTATCACTAATTAATATGGTCAGTGGATAAAAAATTCCAGACTTTATTTTTTGTAGTTATGCAAAAATTGCGAAGAATCCAAACTTATAGCTAGAATTTCCTGAAGCAAAAAGGAATTCACAACATGAAATATCAAAATTCAAAGGCCCATGTGTTACGCATACAGACAATGCAGTGCATGGTATGTCAAAGGTATGTAGTGTTATTTGTCTTGTGCGTTACTAACTGTTAGTGATAGATAAATAGCTGGGTTGGGATAGTAAGAATAAATAAGGCATATCGCTTAAAATAAAAGGAAGGTTGAGAGAGACAGGCATCAAGTCATTTGAGAGATATTGCTTTGGGCTTTTAGGGAAGGGGGAGCAGACCATCAAAGTTCTTCACGTTAATAGCTGTATTCAGGTAATATTTCGCCTTTTTTCTAAATAAATACATGGTTTCTGTCAACTAGTGTTAGAGCACAAAATACGGAGCTGTGGGTATGACTATTTTGAGGATTCAGCAAGAAAGAAGACAAGCAATCTTGACATTCTTGAAGAACTTCCAGGGTCTACTCCTCCCTAGCCCGAAGGCCCAAATCTCTCTTGGATTACTAGATGCCTCTTCCTCTTATTTTTAGGCCTCAACCCTTCCTCCTATTCACACACAACATGCCTTATTTTTGGTAACTATCCGAACCCAACAAACTCTCACCAACAGCAACAGACAACAACCACTACAAACACCTAACATGGTGCTTTAATGAGTTCAGTAAATTGATAAGTGGCAAGAAGAGAAAATTCAGATTATAAAATCGATAATTTAAGCCAATATTTTTACGTCTTTTCCCTATTTGATGCAACGAAGTAACTTCATATAGCAAACATAGGGAATATAACAAGCCAAGGCTTGCTTCACTGTACTCTTTAAAAATGTTTTCATCATGGCAAAATATCAACCCAGAGCCATCAGTTGTGATGAGTCAAGACAAAATATTGCAGAGGACTAAAAACTTGCAAGGGTAAGAAAGAAAAGGAAGACAAATGATGTAATAAGGTTTGAGTACTGTGCTCTAGTAGTGTAGAAGAGATTACCAAAATGCTGGTGGAGCTACTCCGAAAATCATGCAATGCAGCCTCTCTTTCACTCTGACTGCGACCACCATGAAGGGAAACTGCAGATAATCCTTGAGCAACCAACGCTTCAGCAACTTCATCACACCTTGTCTACATGCACAGAAAAAATTATAAATGGAAATATCAATTTCCCGACAGGCTACTCAAATACTTTTTTTGCCACAAAAAAAAAGACCTACTTCAACCTTGACCCTGATGCATTCAAAAAAACAGAATATCTCTGTATAATATGGAAGGAAACAGAGAAATACAATAAAAGAAATCATAATTCTGATAGAAGAAGACTCTAGCAGCCCACACCTAAATGGCTTCCCTCACCAAAAATACCCTAGGTGATCCTCTCTCTCTATAACAGAATACTATCATGATACTCTTCCTTATTCCTTACAACTACCAACGTGCAGCATTCCCTCTCTCTCACCAGCTCAGCCCTATTTGTTGTTCTTACGCCTCCTTCGGTAAACCTTCCAAACCTTGGCCCTGTTTCCCAATATTTGTATCAGTCTCTTTACTTCTATCAGTCAGACCCCTATCAAACTACACACTTTTGACTTCTGGCATGTAAACATATAAATGACAAGACAAATGTAAATATGATACTATATGTAGCATGGAAACAAAACAAAGTTACCTTTCTCTCAACAAACACAATTGTCAACGGAAATGGATGACCAGCTTTTTCAGCTTGTGATGCCTCCTCTACAAGCAAATCTAGAAGTCGATCAATCTGCATAAACATGATAAGATTTTAGAACAGAAACCAAAAGATTAAGAAAGATACACTAAAAAATAAGAAAAATGAGTTACACAAAAAAATTCTCCATCTTTCTCTCATTTTTCTCCATTTATTCACTTCCTCCCATCATTATCTCATTTTTCTCATCAGTATCACTAACTCTTCTCACCCCATCTTGTTCTCTCTCCACCTCATTACTTTTATGCATACATGTTGTTCTGTGTCAAGTATTTAAAAAATTTCATGCAACTAAATTGAGCAGAATACCACTTGCTCCAGAAACAATGGGAATGAAAACAAGAACTTCAGAGAAATAAAGAACAATCTTTCAGAACTGATGATAGCTGCAGATATTCAAGGAAACTTGAAACAAAATTGATAACATTTAATCCAGCTCGTAACAAAATATTTCATTTGTTAGATTATTATATGTACCTTATCACTTTCTGAAACCTTCACAAGAGTTTGTGAAACATTAGTTGTGGGGCTGCTCACTTTTCCCACCTTAACTTGCACTGGGTTAGCTAAGTACTCCTGAAAATTCAAAAAATAACCAGCGAACTTACATAGAATCTTTCAACAGATTACAAAGAAAATATTCAAGAAAAAGAATGATACTTGAAAAGGATATTTTTGGAATATCATTTTATTGTAAAGCAGAAAATTATGGGCAGAAAATATATCTAAAAAAGAAACAGTGATACTTCAATTATTAAACTTAAATCTACAGTTCAAGATGCTATCATGCTACTATATTTTGGGGTCAAGAAGCAAGACTGCTTATTGTAAAAAGCAAATGATGAATGCTAGAATTATTTTTCTTTACACACAACAAGTCACTTCAAAATACCTACATTATTTTAACATGGCTCAAAGGAAATAACGATTTCGAAAAACTGAGGAGTCAAGAACAAAGGAAAACTGACCTTTGCTAATGCTTCGATCTCCACAGGCATAGTTGCACTAAACAGCAGCGTTTGATGCTTCTCTGGAAGATTTCTCATTATCTGAGGATGATATTAGAAAATGTAAATTTTCTTCAATAATCAAGATCGAACAGCTATTAATTTAACACAAGAATGTTATATTGCAGAAAAATCAAGTGTTATTTACCGCTTCTACATAAGATCATATATATAATAATAAGACACAGATTTTCCAAGCCTTTACGTCATAGTTTAGGTCATGAAAATTAAACTCATAAGAGGTACATAAAACAGGTAAATAAAACTGATAAAAGATTGAATTGTACATTGAAAATGAAATTTCTAACTATAGAATAGACGAAATTTTTAGTGCTGGACTTTGCTTTGGAACTGGTAACCTCATTTTGTTTATTTACAGAGATAATCACCAAAAAAATTCTTAAAGAAGTAAGGTGCTCATAAGTCATAACCAAAACATCTTGTTAGAGCATCATTAGTTCCAAGTTCAATGATGACAATAGGTGAAGTGAAGAGGAAAAGAGTGACATTGAAACAACTGAATTTGGAATCATTGTAAAGGAAAACATGAACACTGCAATGAAGAAGTCGCATTATTTATCGTACATTAAGAATATAATTGTCTTCAAATAAAGGAAAAGCTCACAAACTAGAGAATAACTCCAACACTAACCTCTCTTATCTGTGGTTCAAAACCCATATCAAGCATTCTATCTGCCTCGTCTAGAACAACATAAGAAATTCTAGAGAGGGAAGTGTTGCCTTGTTGTAAGTGGTCAATGAATCTTCCAGGGGTGGCAACTGCTATTTCAACTCCTGCTCTTAGTTCAGACCTCTGCCATAGAGAGCAGAAAGAAAGCATACACAAAATCATGTTGCCGGAAAGAAAGCTTACACAAAATCCTAGTGTCCAAAATTTTTACTTGGTTGGAAACTAAAAATACAGATTTATCCCATGGTAAAGGCAACCAAAAAATGACATCAAAGATTGCAAAAGCATAAACAGATTTTAACACACTAGGACTTATATCACGGATGCTCTTTGACAATATTTAACAGATTTTTGTAATAATGCCAATAAGTCAGAAAATAGCCATCATTATTTTTAAACCAAACTATCATATAAACAGACACAAGAGAAAAATATTATGTTACATTTAATCACCTGCTTTTCAATGTTAGTTCCACCAACAACTATGGCAGTTTTTAATGACTCGAGAGATCTGCTAAAAGCTTGGACCTGCCAAAAGTCAAAACAATAAAGGGGCGAATCATAGTTTCAGGTGTTAAAAAAAATGCCAATCACAGAATTAAACAACCGATAATTCAAAGGAATATCAGCATAAAAAGATAAGATGGCAACAAATAACTTTGAAGATTGTATCCACAAAAAAAAAAAATTCTAGATCATAAGGAGACAATAAGAAATCATATCCTTTCACCAATAAAATAAGAAAAATTCATGCCCCACGAGCACCATGACGATGAAAGAATATGAATAACATTTGAAGATTGTGCTAAAAATATTTAGAGGAGTGCTAACAACACACTCTCCAACACATTTTCTAACACATCCTCTTTGATTGGTTAAAATTTACATCGGTCCCACCAAATCATGTGGGTCCCATATGAATTTGATGTGATTCATGTGGATTTTAACCAATCAAAGAGAAAGTGTTAGAAACTCTGTTAAAGAGTGTTTTCAGCGCAATTATTTATAGCTTGCAAAGAAAATTATCATCTAAAATTGGAGAAATGAACAAGAAAATTCTGCCTCACATAACACACCACTCATCCACATAGAATTACATATATCACCTCTTTTTCTATTTGTTGAGCAAGTTCTCTAGTAGGAGCTAATACTAATGCCAGGGGACCATCTCCACGCCGAATTGGAGTTTGAGCCAAGCAATGCTAAAAAGAGGAAGGAAAAAAATAGTAAATGACAAAGAAAAGGCTGATCATTTACAATTGGTTGTTGTTTGCCTCGCCACACGGTAATTAAAGCTATCATCAAAATGCTCAATCAAGCCTGCATGTATATAAAGTTCAGACCTGTATCATAGGAATTGTGAAAGCTGCAGTCTTTCCGCTACCAGTTTCAGCACAACCCAAAAGATCCCTTCCAGTGAGAGCAATAGGCATGGCCTGTGACTGGATAGAAGTCGGCCTGGTGTATTCATGATACGCAATATCCTTCATGATACTTGGATGCAAACACTGGTACAAAGAATTTCACAAAATTTACACACATCTGCAATAGTAGCTCATTTTTTTTCTGTTACACTAGCTCAAGTTCATCATAACATATAACCAAAATAAATATTATTAAATAATTGGAAATATTAAATACCATATCATTAAATGATTCTATAGCTGCTGGTGCAGCAGGAGAGTCAGACGAAACAGTAACGTCAAGATTAAGCCTTATGCGAACCTCTTCAATCTGGATGTAACAAGCACTATAAATCAGCAACCAATATTTTTTTGTGGTTATATAACAAGAGAGATCGTGTACTCACTGAAATAACACGATAGCAATACAAAAATATAAAGATTAAAGCTAGTTAGTTTAACTTTGAAAAAAGAGATGATATATTGAGAACTCTAAAGGTACCCAAATCAAAAGAGAGACTATAGAGATGGCCAAAACAGAAGAGCAAGAGTTCCCCCAACCCCCCACGCAGGAGAGATAGCACGATTGTTGGAACCAAGAGTAAACGAAGAACAAGTGCACGGAATAAATTATCAGAACTCATGATGTCGAGAAAAAAATTGATGCCAGTCCTTGATAAACCAAAATGTCGGAGCCAACTTCATCACAACTTAATAAATTTCACTTTGCATCCAAAAGGAAATGGCTTCTAAAATCACTTTTTTTGTCTACAAAAACAGTGGTGTGATTTTCCCTTGGTTCAGGGGTGTTGTAGTTTAGTAAAACCATAAATGGTGTGGCAATTCTATCCGTCTAAGGCTCTAAGTGGAGTCATAATCCATTTCCCCTGCAACCAAAAATCACCTCTAGCCTTCTTATTCACTAAACTCTACAAAGCCTACAACCAAAATAGAAAACTCCACAATAATACAATATTATCCTACACATCCAAATCAAGCAACGACAAAAAACCCTTCAACTTCAACCTAGTGAAAAAGACACCATTTCTCTATTTTTCATAGTTGCAGCCATTACACTTACAATAAGCTCAATGCCAGTAATCATATTCTCATTGCAACTAAACCAAAACTTCACATTCAACTAAACCCCACCTCATTCAAATACAACTTCACTCTATATACAAAACAAAAAATAAAAAACAATGCCCAGTGTCCACCACTCTCATTTCATATAAAAAAAATCTATTAAGCATAACAGCAAGGAGACACATGAAATTAAAATCAGCTCAAAAAAATTAAAAGCAAGAAAGAAAAACCCTAACTATATGAATTGAATTTTTTTTGAAAAAGACACTCATTAATTCCTCTAAACAAAAACCTCGAAATGAAAACACTCATTCAGTTAAGAGGCTAATAAAACAAAAACAATAAGAAATGGAAAATGAAAAATGAGAAAAAAGCGGGAAATGAAGATTGGAGTGAAACCTGGTCAGGGTTCATGCGAGAAACGCGTTCAGAAGGTTGCCAGTTAGGGAAGACGGTGTCAGGGACGGCGAGAATACGAGAAGAGGGAGAAGCGGCGGAGGTACGGCGAGAGGCATTGGAAAAAGAGGGAGTGTTGTTGTTTGAGTGAGAATGAGAGTGTGATGATGGAAATGCGAGGTTGGTGTTGTGATGGTGGTTGTCTAGGGTTGAAGATGATGAAGGTCTAGTGGTGGTAGCCACCGTGGTTGAGGTTGCGTTTCTCAAGTGTGGAGGCACATACGACATCGTTTTGGTTTATCCTTTTTTAGCTCTCACAATATAATAACAGAATGGATGAATAGAAGAACTCACTGGGGAAGTAGAGTATCCTGATAAAGATGTTGATAATAACAACAAAGATGAGTACACAAAATTTAATTTAATTCAATTTAGTATAAAATATAAAATGCCTCATATAATGTGTTTGTAAAACAAAGTAGCTGATGAGTATGACTAATAAGTTATTTTATAGGGCATACGCTTATAACTTTAGTTGATTTGTTATCAACATATCAATCATTTTTCTTAGATTTTTTCATATTTTAATTTTATATGTTAATAGCACATTATATTAAATTTTTAAGGTTATTGTAAGTTGTAAGTTATATGATTTGTTAAAATAAAAATAAAAATAAAATATATGATTTGTGACTTATCAATAAACAATTGTAAAGTTCAGATCTTAAAAAATACATTACAAATATTATATTATATTGT
>JBBPBT010000811.1:6417185-6435133 GCA_037974875.1 Cicer bijugum | reverse complement strand
AAACTAAATAAATAAATAAATAAAAAGTATATCAGATTAATAAATAAATTATTTATTTTAATTTAAAATGAAGAAAAAATTAATATATGTTAAATTAATAAAAAATGAGTTTTACATTTGTACCTCAAAAAAAATTGTACTACTATTTATAAAATATTTAAAGTATTAATTAATAAATTTAATTTTTAATTTAAAATTATCTCTTTATCTTATTCTACATTTGTAAATGAAATAAACCACTAATTTTATAAATCACTTTAATTAACTACAAACTACCAACTAATTTTTACTAAAGAGACTATAAACTATCAAGTAAGTTTTACTAAAGAGACCCATAGTATGAACAGAAACATGGTTTTTTTTCCAACTACAATTTTTAAGAAGGAGCCTAAAGAAAAAAAAGTGTTTGGAATATTTTCCATTGAAAGCCAACTTGTATTGCCATGGAAAGGCACGCGTACAGAACACCCTAAAAATTTTCAATAAAAAAATAAACCAACGTGCATTTTTAAATAGTGATCTTTAGAAAGTAGCTTTTAGGAAGTTCTTAGATGGTGATATTTAGAAAGAAGTTTCCTTTAAATTGTGATCTTTAGAAAGTAGTTTTTAGGAAGTTATTAGATAGTGATATTTAGAAAGAAGTTTCCTTTAAGAAGAAGTAAAGAAGTTTATATGGTATTACTTTCAATAATTAAGGGGAATCTTATACAAACGCTCGTGATGATATCTCACTCACGTTAGGCGAGGCTATCTGTTGAATTTAAGTATATCAATAAGCAAATGAAAACAACCTAATAAGGATTCTCTTAGTAACGGCGAGCAAATTGGGATAAGTTCACCATGAAAATTGATCGCCTTCGGCGTTTGAATTCTAATATGGAGAAGCGTCCTCAGCAGCGGACCGGGTCCAAGTCCCCTAGAAGGGGACGCCAGAGAGGGTGAGATCCCCGTTGTGCTCAGACTCAGTCGCACCACGAGGCATTATCAGCGAGTCGGGTTGTTTAGGAATGCAGCTCCAATCGGGTAGTAAATTTCGTCTAAGACTAAATATTGGCTAGAGTCTGATAGCGAACAAGTAAAGCAAGGGAAAGATGAAAAAGACTTTGAAAAGAAAGTCAAAGATTCCTTGAAATTTTTGGGAGGGAACTGAATGGGGGTCGACGATGTGTCTAGGTAGGATGTGGAACGGTTTATGTTGGTCTGTTATTCGACTCGAGACATCGACCGACACGGATTGTGACGGTGGCACAAGTCTGGGTTGTTAAAATGCTCGCAGAGACGTCATCATCACGATTTTGGACGACGGTGTGCTTCGGCACTTGCGCGCTCCTGGCATCGGGCTACGGACTCCCCATTCGACCCGTCTTGAAACATAGAGCAATGAGTCTAACATGTGTGCGAGTCAACGAGAGAGTAAACTCGTAAGGCGCAAGGAAGCTGATTGGTGGGATCTTCTTGCAGGTTGCACCACTGACCAACCTTGTTCTTCTGTGAAGGGTTCGAGTGACAGCATTCATGTCGGGACACGAAAAATGGTGAATTATGCTTGAGCGGGGTGAAGCAAGAGGAAAGTCTAGTGGAGGCTCGTAGCGATATTGACGTGCGAATCGTTCGTCTGACTTGGGTATAAGGGCGAAAGACTAATCAAACCGTCTAGTAGTTGGTTCCCTCCGATGTTTTCCTCAGGATAGCTAGAGCCCGAGGGCGAATTCTATCGGATAAAGTCAATGATTAGAGGCATTGGGGGCGCAACACCTTTGACTTATTCTCAAACTTTAAATAAGTAGGACAATGTGACTACTTTGTTGAGCCATGCCATGGAATCGAGAGTTCTAAGTGGACCATTTTTTGTAAGTAGAACTAACGACGCGAGATGAACCCGAAACTGGGTTATGGTGCCCAACTATAAGCTAACCTACACCCCACAAAGGGTGTTGGTCAATTAAGACAACAAGACATTGGTCATGGAAGTCGAAATCTGCTAAGGAGTGTGTAACAACTCACTTGTGAAATCAACTAGCCCCGAAAATGGATGGCGGTAAAGCGGACAATCTATACACGACTGGCTGTTGGAGCAAGGGCCATGCCCCAATGAGTAGGAGGGTGCGACAATCGTAGTAAAACCTGGGGCGCGAGCTTGAGCGGGACGATCGTCAATGCAAATCTTGGTGATAGTAGCAAATATTCAAATGAGAACTTTGAAGGCCGAAGAGAGGAAATGTTCCATGTGAACGACACTTGCACATGGGTTATACAATCCTATGGGACAAGGGAAACCCTATTGATAGCTCTGTAAGCGCGTACATCGAAAGGGAATTGGGTTAAAATTCATGAATCGAGATGTGGTGGCTGATGGCAATGTTAGGGAGTCCGGAGACGTTGGCGTGACCCCCCAAAAAGAGTTTATCTTTTCTGTTTAACAATATGTCTACCCTAGAAACGGCTCGGTTTGAGGTAGGGTCCAACGACATAAAGAGCATCGAACATTGCGTGGTGTACGGTGCTCTCCTAGTGACCCTTTAAAATCCGGAGGACCGAGTTCCTTCCATGCCTGGTCATACTCAGAACTGCATCAGGTCTCTGAGGTGAACAACCTCTAGTCGGTGGAACAATGTAGGCAAGGGAAGTCAGCAAAATGGATCTGTAACCTTGGGAAAAGGATTGGCTCTGGGCACCGGGGTCCCAGTTCCGAACCCATCGATTGTTGGTGGACTGCTTCAACTGCTACTGCGGCGAGAGCGGGTCGCCTCGTGCCGGTCAGGGGACAAATTGAGAAATGTCAACTCATAATTGGTACAAACAAGGGGAATTTGATTGTTTAATTACAACAAAGCATTGTGATGATCCATGCGGATGTTGACACAATGCTATTTTTGTCTAGTGCTCTAAATGTCAAAGTAAAGAAATTCAACCAAGCGCAGGTAAGCGACGAGAGTAACTATGACTCTCTTAAGGTAGCCAAATATCTCGTCATATAATTAGTGACGTGCATGAATGAATTAACGAGATTTCCATTGTCCATGTCTACTATCCAGCGAAACCACAACCAAGGGAACAGACTTGGCAGAATCAATAGTGAAAGAAGACCCTGTTCAGCTTCTAGTCCTACTTTGTGAAATGACTTGAGAAGTGTAGGATACTTTTAATGTTATTTTACTTATTCCGTGCATCGGAGGCAGGGCACTGCCTCTCTTTTTGGATCCAAGGTTGACTTCGGTTGGCCAACTTAGGAGGACGACATTGTCAGGTAGGGAGTTTGGCTGGGGTGACACATCTGTTAAAAGATAACGCATGTCTTAAGATGAGCTCAAGAAGAACATAAATCTCATGTAGAACAAAAGGGTAAAAGCTCGTTTGATTCTGATTTCCAATACGAATACGAACCGTGAAAGTTGGTCTATCGATCGTTTAGTCCTTCAGAGTTTGAAGCTAGATGTGTCAGAATAGTTACCACAATGATAACTAGCTTGTGGCAGCCAAGCGTTCATAGTGACATTGCTTGTTGATCCTCTGATGTCGACTCTTCGTATCATTGTGAAGCATAATTCACTTAAGGTTGGATTGTTCACCCACCAATAGAGAACGTTGAGTTTAAACCGTTGTGAGACAAATTAGTTTTACTCTACTACTGATGACAATGTTGCAATAGTAATTCAACCTATTAGAATTCAGACCGGAAGTGTCCATTGTTCGCATGTGAACCATAGGGGCCTTGGTGCTCTAAAGGCATGCGTTGTTGGTGGACATGGTAAATGGCATTATCTCTTTGATTCATCCCCCACCCATGAGTAGCCTTGTGCCTATTCTAGTACAAGTTTAAGAACTACCAAAATAGGCTTGCCATCCCAATTGGACGCATATCTTGGCCAATACTTAGACCTACGTTCAGACTAGGTCATGCTCGACCAATACTTAGACATATGCACGAACCAAGTCCAGGATGTCTTTCTCTTATAAGTCAGATTATTGTATTGTTTGTGACTTTCTCTTAGAAGTTTTTTAAATTAATTTTCTTATATTTAATGCCATTAGCTTTTTTATGCAGTGACAATAGCCTTTGGAATGCCATTTTCACCCCCAAATATTTATTTTATTTGAATTTTCCTCCGTCTATATAGTATGAAACACGGTAAAAATTAAAGTTAATGAAAGAGTCAAAAACAAAAATGGTAATATAAAATCACACCTTGGTATATATATATTTATATAAAGAGAATTTATAAATAACTTTTTTTAAAATATAAATATTTTAATAAAATATGTGATATATTATTACTTTTTTATTATTTAATAGTTATATCTGACAATGTTATATAACAATAATTTGAATCTTATAATACAAATAATTTAATAGTTTTATCTGACAATGTTAGACAGAATCCAAATAATAAAACTGTTTTAATACAGATAAAAAGACCTGACATTAATATTCCAACTAATAAATTCAAAGATTTTTTCACAGAACAACGTTACACATCAACATTATATGAAAAAGAAAAACTCAAAATCACGATAGGATACGGTTATTAACTTATTATCACATCTACATGTTAGAAAAAAGAAGAAAATAAAACGAAGAAAATAATAAAATAAATATTAAAAAAAAGATGTAGGTCTTAACCAGGCCCTCAAATCAATTCAAGGATCAGAGAGGGCAGACATGCGGACCTAAAGAAATTAATTTCCGTGCACACAACCATGCTTCCTTCATTATTTCATCCAAAGCATCGGCTTATTGTGCACGGATCCATTTTTGCTTCTAAATCATAATACAAATAGATTGACAAAATAGAGATTTGATAAATATAAATATGAATTCGCAAAACTACGAAACTAGTTGTCAAATAAAAAAGAAGCATAAAAAAAACAGTAAGAAAAACAAAAAACCGATATCTGATAGTGTATCACATGTGAAATAAACGATTAGGTTTGAACTGAGTAGTGAGGGATAAACGGTGGTTATACTGGTATTTATAGGAGGGCGCAGAGGGGTTTAGGGTTTGGCCAATTCATACGGCGAATAAAAAGGTTAAGTCAATTTTTGGGCTCGGTTATTTATGGGCTTATTCTATTAAATTGTTAAGAAGCTTGGCCCAAGCTAAAATCAAATCTTACTTACACCGCCATAATTCCAAATTCTAACTTAACTTTTTCTATCACAGACATTTTATTATATCCCATTGACCCCACCCTTCACCATTTAACTTGAGAATATACGAATAATATAATATGCGGATAAAATAACTTATGTAATCTTAATCTTATTTGTTCACAAAACAATGGAATAAGATATTAAAGTGTAATTCGTAAGATTTATTTCAACCGGTCGATGTTGTTATGTAAGAGATAATATGTTTTAGGTGTAAATAAAAAGGCAACCATAACGACAATGTTTAGAGTGGTAAAATATTTTATATATTTAATCGTGAATTAATGTAAAAATATTTTGAAATTCTAACAATTGCAATACAACTAATATGATTATCCAATTAGTGTTAGTTTGATTAAAAATAAATAAATAAACATTAATTATAAAATTTAATTTTTTAAAATAAAACAAATAACTATTATAATTATAAAACTTAATTTATATTTGTTTTTAATGTCGTTGAAGTAGCACCGATCAAGTTAATATTACAACCACAAAATCGTGGTGAACGTCAATTTCTACTTAAAAGTAAGAAAATTGATTTTCATCAAAATTTTATGTAAATTTCAAACATAAATTCACTACATGAAACACTTTTCCAACCTAATAATTTCCATGCAATCATTTATTATAAACATAAAGTAAATGATCCATACACATTTTAAAGAAAAAAATCCATTACATATTGCCATACTCTTTTACAAGTGACATACATAGAAGCTTACATCACATACAAACACTGACACATAAACTCACATAATTTTAAACACTCATTCAATACTTCATTTTTCTTTTATATCTCTCTTCCTATCACATCATCATCATATCACATCATTCTCTTTATTATTATTATTTTTTTCTATCAAGTGGTTCATGAAATGTATGAATGTATTTAAGATTAGTTTTGAAGCATTATAAATGTTACTAATTATAATACTATCAACCAATAACAAATTATTTCATCTTTTAGTTGACAACAAACTTATTTTACAAACACAAACATTTAAATCATATTTTATAATATACCACTTCAATCTTTTATGCAATCCGCAACAATCTTTATTCAAGTCCATGTCTCTGTTTATATTGCTTTGCAAAACCATAGATTTTGTGAGGGTGAGGGAGTGACTTTGCCACACTCTCCTTTTCCATACACCTCTTGGCCCAACTCACAAGCTTAGGACACTCTTCCTCTATGTTTAGTTTCCCATAGGCCTCGTAAGTGTAAAACCAACATGTGAAGGGAATAAGAGCCACATCAACATACCCAAACTCTTCTCCACCAAAATATGGCTTATCTCCAAGCTCTTGTTCTAGAGTCTTCAAGCATTCTATAAACTTCTTTTTACCCTCTTCTTGTTCTTTACCCTTTCCTATCCACACCTTCTTTCCAATGCTGTATACCTACATCAAGGAGAATCTAACAGATTAAATAAACCAATATGCCCTGTGAATCAATTTTCAAAATTCTAAATGTCATGTGAAAACACAAATAATGTCAAAAACCGGGAGTTATTAATATCAAATTTTATACTATTTGACAATATGTGGTCTAATGTATTTCTTTTATCTAAATTAAGGTATATCCTACACGCAATTATATAGATCAATTTCTCGAATTAATTGAGATTTATTTAAGATGTTAGACCTCTTAAATATAAGATTTTTTTATCCAAACAAATTAGAAATCAAACTATTAAGTAAATTAAGAAATTCAAATATAAACCACTTGTGTCATGTCTAATATATTTTAGTGAATCCAACGTATGTATTTTTCAATATAATATACTTACGCTTAAAGGTACACTCAAATCTATTTAACGAATTAGTTTTATATATATATATTATAATTAAAAGCTTCGTATTTAATAAGGTATAATCTCATATGAATTTATAAAAGGGGATAATTTATGACCGTACACATCGATTTTGTCAGAATATAGTTAAATTCAATCTAAATTTTAAAAATTCTTTTATACAAACACACTTGATTAAAAACTTTGTTTTTTATTTATTCAGGAGATTAAGAACTTGGTTATGGATTAACTGGGCCATTTTATGCTTGTATAACTTATAATATTTATAAAATCAAGAACAAATTATCTATAAGAAAATATTCTTAAAAAAAAAAGTTTTTATAACTTTTTTACTAAAAAGATATAATAAGGTGGGTTGAAACCTTGAAGATGATAACCCGCACATACGCCACATGAACATTTAGATGAGACACTAAGGATTTATTTCGACTTAACCAGATATCACGAGGATATAAAGTTTGATGGTTAAGTTAAACAACAAAGTGATAAGAAGATCAAATGGTTCAATTAACACTCTCAACATAATTATAACAATTATTAATATAACATTGGTTGTTTAAATTAACACTCTCAACATAATTATAATAATTATTAATATAACATTGGTTGTTTAAAAAAAAAAACAAAAGTCCTATGTTCGAATGCATCCCTAAAAAAGCAAAAGTGTTAAATCTTGAAGAAAAATTTAATAAAAATAAAATATATTGTAGTAATTTAAAATATAACTTACATTTTTGTCAATGTAATCGCCCCAAAATCTCGCTTGAGAACGCTTGTAAGAGTCAGAGGACAAAAGAGCAGGTTTGTGATTCCATGTCTCATCAATGTACTCAATGACATTAAGCGATTCACATACTGCTTTTCCATTATGAATCAGAACTGGGATCATTTTGTGAATTGGGTTTGTCTCCAAAAGCAAAGAGCTTTTAGCTTGAAAATCTTCTTGTCTACACTCATATGAGATTCCCTTCTCTCCCAAGGCAATTTTCACTCTCATTCCATATGAGCTTGGCCAAAAATCCAACAAAACCACATTGTTCTCTGCCATTTCAATTTCTTGACACAATGTGTAGCTTGCTTATTATATTATTTGTAATTTGAAACTAAGATGATATTGTTTAGATGATTTAGATCTTTGTGGTTGTTTAGAGTATTTATAGTTGTGCATTTCTTGTTTGACAAGAAATAATTAAAGGTAGAAAGTTTACCAAATATGACTTCAGTGTTCATGTTGGACTTGTGATCTATCTTTTTTTAACTTTTTTGTAATGAAATTGATTCAAGTGTGACCGACATCTAATGATTTTACGATATGTCATGCTTCTTTTGTGGAATAAGAGAGCAAAAGATGTATTTTGAGTAAGTTACCAGTGTGTAGCAAGGAGGCATGTTCATTGGTAGTAACCATACTGCAAATATAAAATATAAAAAATTCACATTTGAAAATGGGATTATTAAATTTAGTTGTGAATGATTAAGTTTTATATATATTTTAAGCGTCTTATTGGATAAATAATTTATATACTTATAGTTTTAAAGTTTTTGGTAGAAATATAATCTCATAAATATTTTAAAAAATTTAGACATTTAATTGATTGGTTGAGAATGTGAAAGGAATAAATCTAGATACACTTTTTTATTAAAAAAAACTAGACACATTTAAGTCAGTTTTTTAATAGAAATCAAATTTGACACGGTACGTTTGGTAGTAGAATAGTGAGCTACTCCTAATGCATGGCTATGAATATGAAGATAAAGTTGTGTACTATAAAATAATCGTTTTAGGCCGAAACAAATTAAGTTTTTACTTAATACAAAACTTAAAAAGATATTTTGCATTTGATTAAAAATTTATATTTTAATATTTAAAACTGATTAAATCTTAACCAAAGTAAACACTAGATCAATAAATATTAAAATAATGGACTGAATTATTAATTAAAAAGAACATTACACAAAATCAATTTTATTAATTTAATAGATGAAATTTTGTTCTAAAATATTTAAATAAAAAAATATTTTTTATAGTAATTTTATTAAAATACTGTTATAGATCTCCAGCCTCTTTATATCTTGAGTTGATCCAATAAAAAAAAGAAGATATATATGGTGTATTGTGATGCATACATTATCCTAATCTTTTGGTAAAAGATATTTAATGGTTTGGATTCTCTTTTGAAGATATATTTGTAATAAGTCTAAAGTTTAGCGGACTTTCCTTTTAGAGAAACTGTTCGAATATTAAAAAAAAAGACTGATTTATAATCTTAGAGTATTTTAGAATAATATTTTTTATTATTTATTATTATTATTATTATAAGTTTAATTTATATATACCGTCAATATATAACGTTTTTATGCTGTCTCTCAATCACAACAGTTATGTCACTATTTAATTACCATTTTTATTATTTTCGTTGTTGTTTGGACCATGTGAATTCAAATGGTTTTGAGCACTAGTTGTATCAGGAACCTATCACAAAAAATAGAAAATATTACTTATGAAAAATACGAGTGTGGAATTTATGAAGTTAGTTGGATAAGATTAATAACTTATGATATACCTGTGTTGCAGCTTGTATTATATCATTCACATCTTCTCCAGATAATTGATTTTGAATTAAAGTCATCATATTTGCTAACAAGTTTTCCATATTCCTAACTCTTTAACGCAACTCTTCATTTTCAGATGTACAAACCTTTGATTTTTTAGAATGAGGATTCTTGCCCATACATCGCACACGTCCGTTTTTATCAGGTCCTTGTACTTGATAAAATTGATAAAATATGTCATCCTTCCAAGACATAGAACCTTGTGTGTCTTGGATTGATTGAAAAGTTTCAGCCTCATTACTATGTTTTTTTAGTTCTTCCTAAAAAATAAAATAAAAATTATTAATGATTGAAAATATCAAATTGAAATTGACATTCGAAGCATGTAGCACTGCAATAAGATCCAATTAAAAACCCAATACAATCATCATACAATTGATAATAAAATTCAGCACTTTGTCAAACTTAATTTATACACATTTTATATATTGGTACCATTTAAATATTATCAAAACTTGCAATCAATCTCACAGCCTTTTCATTAACAATTGTTCCGTCTTTACGAGTGCGGGTATCAATGTAAATCTCTTTACGTCGAGGCAACACTCCTTTGCCCTTTTTTATCTACAATCAAACCAATAAGTTAAATGCATTTCATTTTTAATTTAAATTAAAGCCATGAAAATAGAAATAGAATTGAGTGAGATTCTACAGACTCATGTATGACACCTTCTGCATGACAAGGACTAGAACGAGTTTATGCAATATTACTTCCTTCTACATTGGTTGAGTTTGTATTATTAGTAGACTTCATTCCTTCATTATCACTTGCTCGATGTCGAATATTTAACTTTCTTTTTCGAGCCATTGCTTCTCTAACACAAAATTATAAATGAGTAACTTGGACAAAATTCAGAAAATATAGACAAATCTAAAAGTATAAGAAAAACATAATGTTTGACATTTATTTTTGTTTATATGATAACATAGAAGGAATACTATTTTATTTCTTTAAAAAGAATAATTGTTTGACATTTTTGTTTATGCTTATTACGTCTACTAATTGAATGCCAATGCTAGAAATCACAATTGGAAGCACTATTCATTAAAGTAAACTATAATTGGGAAATGCAGTGGGGCAAGTTAATGGAATGGATGGATGAAGTGGTATCCAACAAATAAGTGAATAACATGGTTTTCAACAACATCAGATCATGGAAAAAAGGTCAAACAATTTCTTGTTTTTTTTTATAAAGAACACAAAATTTGTCAAGAACATGGTATTCAACAACAACTTCAGATCATCAATTATAACAAGTAAATTCTTCTTCGGGTTTAACACGTTTAGTATTCAACACCAAGTTCTTATTTAAGCAACATCAATGAACCTGAACAATTTTTCATGTTTTAAATCGTTCTTGAAGTCTAGAAACAAAACCAATTTTCTCACGGTTTATGAATAGTTTAGGCTCAGAAACAGAAAGCGTTTCCTCAAAAATTCTAGTATGAACCCTAAGTCTCAATCAAATTCACGAAAAATTCAAAACAACACACAAATTACAAAACAAAAATTACAAAGAACTAAGGTCACAGGTTCAGGTTGTTTAAAAATTACCGGTGGTGTAGAACGGTGGTCACAGCGACAACGAGAACATTGGACTTGGTGCGAGAACGGTCACGACGACGACGAAAACAGTGGATGTGGTGCGAGAATGATTACGGCGATGGCATCAACAATGGTCACAACTCAAGATTCAACAACGAGAAGGTGGTTGATCGACGACGAGAAGGAGAAGGCAACTGATTCAGGCTTGAGATTGAGAGGTTAGGAATTTAGATTGGGGCTCAGATTGGGTGAAAGAGAAGAACAATGTAACGTATTTTGAGTTTTAGGCGTTTTTGAGAAGAAAGGGTTTAGTTGGTACTGATTTAGGGTTTAGGGTTTACTGATTTATATTTTGGCTCTATTAATTTATTTTTGGCTCCATTAAATTTTTATTTTGGCTCCATTACAAAAATTTGGACTTTGGTTCAATTGAAATACTTTTGCCTCCATTGAGAAAATTAAGATTTTGGCTCCATTGAAATTGGGTGCATTAAAAAAATTAGGATTTTGCCTCTATTGAATTTTTTTTTGGCTTACACTGAGTAAAAATTTGTACAAAATTATTTTCGCAAATAATTAAGATTTTGACTGCTTTAAAAATATTAATTTTTAAATTTTGATGTCTATAGCCACAAAATTAATTGTGTAACTATAACAATTAGTAACAAATTTGTCACCGATGGTATAAGACACCTATACCAACAATAAATAGTTTATCTGTCGGTATAGCTTATCTATACCTACAATTTTTAATTTTGTTACTATAAACTACTGTTGGTATATGTCTATTTTCTTGTAGTGTGTCTTTAGAGATATTTGACTTTTATTAAAACTACATCTAAAGTTATTCTAATGAATAATTGTGATATGTAGACAATATAAAACTTGTTACACCGATAATGTATAACAATTAATTACTATTATTATTATTATTATTATTAAGTCTATGTATCAATATAGATTAATATTGAGTCTTTTATATCAATTGATTATTCAATAGTTTGCTAATTCTATTGTATCTATAGCCTCTTTTGTCCTTATATCATTTCCTAATAACATTTTATTAGAATTTGGTTTGATCTTAGTTGAACTCTTTCGACAATATTATATTTTTCAGTAATTATTATAGTTTTCCGTGATTGTTTTTTGGTTGTTTATCTCTGTTTTCTTGATTTGTTTTAAGGTCTTAAATCATCAATTTGATTTATGTTGGTTTGTGATTATTTATTATGATTGCTGTTCTTTCATTGATTTCTTTTCACACAGCTGGATTTTTTATTTGTTTGATCCCTCTCTTAATTATGAATGTTTGATATGGTTGTTGCCCCTTTCTTTGACCACTCTTCACTCTTCTCTTGTTGATTTGATTCATCTTTTGATTGTTTGTTAATTTTGAAGTCAAATGTTCCAATATCACTTCGTTTTTATAAAATACATATTTATTTTAGAAATATCTTTTTTACTTAATTCATTTATGAATTATACTACATCTTTTGATTATAAACACTATAGAAAAAAATTGTCCTAAAATATAAACACTCAAAATGAAAAGTATATTTAAAAAAAATATAAAATAGATTCTACTAATTTATTATTATTATTATTATTATTATTATTATTTGTTGTTGTTGTTGTAAAAATATAGTTTTAGTCCTTTAAATTTAAATCAATTATTACTTAGATAATTTAATTTATATTTTTCAATTTGATCATTTAAGTAGTTATATTCGTTTGCACTATAAATCTTTAAGATATATTAAGTTATGCATAGAGTCATTTAAATTTAAAATTTTTCTTAAAATACTGTTATAAAATGCTAAGATCTAATTGAAAAGTTACAACAAAGTGATTGTCCAAACTATTGATGTTAAAGACATTAATTATTTAGATAGATATTTATTGCCTTATTTTCAAAGCTATATTTGAGTTTAAATTATTGTAAAAAAAATAAAAAAATATATACTATTTATAAATTTCATGAATATTTTATGAAAGATTAATATAAGTTACATATTGTTGCAACACTTGATAGAATTTTAAATGATTATAAACTTTCAATTAAATTAATTGTTATCGAAATTGAGGTAAAAAATTAACAATGCAAATAAAATATAACTTAAAAGACTAACTTGAAATAAATTAAATTAAAGTAACTTCAACAAGAAATGAATTAACTTAAAAGCCTACACATATTAGATTATACTTGAAGCATGGACTGCACTAACTAGAGGAGGGTTAGAATCTGTTCTGTTTGCCTACAAAAAGGAGAAAGTTTCTTATCATGAGATTTTCAGGAAAATAGATCATGTCTGCATAGTACTATCCACTCAATGATACATGCATTCACTGATGGCTTGAATACTTTTGATGACTGCACTATGTCAGTTTTCTTCCTTTTATGTGTGTGTGGGAGTTGGATTGGTGAGATTGGAAATTTTAAGACTTCATTAGTTGCCTTGGTTTGGTTTCTTTGGCTTGGGAACTTTTAGAACTCTGGAGTCTGGACTGAAAAATCGAACTGATATAAATATAAACCAAATGACAAAATTTGAGTTTGATCCATACCTGTAATTGGTTTTCTTTGGTTCTTGCACCCCCTTTATTGCCTTTCACAGATCTCTCATTTTCTTATCTTCTTTGGGGTTGAATAATGCGACAACAATTACTAGGGAATTTTGTCTAAATGGGCTGACTTGATTATTTTTAGGCTAGCCTTCAACCAACACATATTTGTTTCATTTAACATACACTTTCTCATTATTCATCATATTGATTAATATCTTATTAGTTCACAAAACAATAGATTAAGATATGAGGTTGTAATTATTAAAATTTAGTTCAATTGACAAATATCGATATTATTATGTTGGATAACATGTCTCATGTGTAAATAAAAAGGCAACAATAATCAGTAGCGGATCTTGTACAAAATATTTGGGAGAGCGACAAATATTAACTAAAATATTATGATTGAAATTTAAATATTTTTATCACACAATTCATACATAGTAGACAAGTTGAAAAAAAAAAAATTAGAATTTCAATTTTCACAAGTCACACAATTTTCACAAGTCACACAATTTTCACAAATTACACAATTCAATCAAATAAAATATATCCATTTTATAATTTTCATCTTTGTCAAAAAAATTTCTAATTAAAACAATTCACAATTAAAAAATAGTTTCACATTATATCATATATCAATTAAGATGTTAGAATTTGTTGATTCTACATTAGTTAGTTTATCTTTTTATATCACATAAATTATGTATATATAGAGGTTGTTGTATCACATAAATATAAAAAAAAAATCAAAATATAGGAGGTGTTGCGTTTCCACTTCCAAGAACAATAATAACAATATTTAGAGTGATAAAGTGTTTTATATAATTTATTGTGAATCAATGTAAACATATTTTAAAACTCTAACAAAACACTACGACCTAAATATTAGAATTATAAAATTTAATTTAAATTTGTTTGTTTGAATATTGTTGTAGTACCACCGATCAATTTAATGTTTCAACCACAAAAACACATGGTGAACGTCAACTTCTACTTAATAGTGAGATTGATTTTCATCAAAGTAACAATTTCCATGCAATCATTCATTATAAACATTAAGTAAGGGATCAATACGCATTTTAAGGAAAAAAATCCAATTACATTTTGCCATATTTTTACAAGTGGAATACATAGAAGTATATATCGCATACAATACTAATACATAAATACACATAGTTTTCATACACTCATTATATACTTCATTTTCTTTTTATCTTTCTTTCTATCACATTATCAACATATCACATCATCTTCTTTATTTCTTTCTCTCTCAAGCAGTTGATGAGGTGTATGAATGTATATAAGATTAGTTTTGAAGCATTATAAATATAACTAATTTTAATACTGCCAACCAATAATAAATTATTTCATCTTTTAGTTGACAACAAACTTATTTTACAAACTTGAACATTTAAATCATATTTTGTAATATACCACTTCAGCAATCCGCAACAATCTCTATTCAAGTCCATGTCTCTGTTTATATTGCTTTGCAAAACCATAGATTTTGTGAGGGTGAGGGAGTGACTTTGCCACACTCTCCTTTTCCATACACCTCTTGGCCCAACTCACAAGCTTAGGACACTCTTCCTCTATGTTTAGTTTCCCATAGGCCTCGTAAGTGTAAAACCAACATGTGAAGGGAATAAGAGCCACATCAACATACCCAAACTCTTCTCCACCAAAATATGGCTTATCTCCAAGCTCTTGTTCTAGAGTCTTCAAGTATTCTATAAACTTCTTTTTACCCTCTTCTTGTTCTTTACCCTTTCCTATCCACACCTTCCTTCTAATGCTGTATACCTACATCAAGTAGAATCCAACAAATTAATTAAACCAATATGCCCTGTGAATCAATTTTCAAAATTCTAAATGTTATGTGAAAACACAAATAATACTTTATAGTTTATACTATATTTATAATATGTCTTCTCATGTAATAGCCAATTGGGCTTGAAGTATTGGTATTGAAAAAAACGGGAGTTACAAATATCAAATTCTATACTATATGACCATATGTGGTCTAATGTATTTTTTTTTAATTTAAATTAGAGCCTATCCTTACACGCAATTATAGAGATCAACTTCTTGAATTAATTGAGATATATTTATGATGTTGACCTCTTAAATATATGTTTTTTATTCAAACAAATTAAAAATGAAACTCCTTATTAAATTAAGAAATTCAAGTATAAACTACTTGTATGATGTCTAATATATTTTGCCAAATTCAAAGTATGTATTATTCAGTATAATGCACTTACGCTTAAAAGTACAATTAGATGTATTTAATGAAGTAGTTTTTTTTTTAAATATATATTATAGTTAAAAGTTTCATATTGAATAAGGTATAGTCTTATACAAATTCATAAAGAACGATAATTGTTACCGTACAAATTGATTTTGTAAGAATAAAGTTAAATCCAAGATAAATCTAAAAATTCTTTTATACAAACGCATTTAATTAAGAACTTAGTTATTAATTATCTGTATAATTGGTTATTGATTATGTGATCATATCATGCTGGTATAAATTATAATATCTATAAAATCAATAATAGCTTATCTATAAGAAAATATTCTAAAAAAAATAACTTATAATTTTGTTTACTAAAAAGATATAATAATATGGATTGAAGCCTTGAACATAGTAACATAACATATAGTACACAATAATAACATTTGGATGAGATGATAATGACTTATTCCAACTTAACCAGATATCATAGGGATATAAGGTTTGATGGTTAAGTTAAAAAATAGTGATAAAAAGGTTATGGGGTTTGATTACTACCCTCAACATAATTTTAACGGTTGCTGACATAAAATTGGTATTTTTTTTTTTTTTTTTTTTAATTTTTAAAAAGTGTTGGATTCGAATTAATTCCTGCAAATGAAAATATAACTTACATTTTTGTCAATGTAATCGCCCCAAAACCTTGCTTGAGAACGCTTGTAAGGGTCAGAGGACAAAATAGAAGGTTTGTTATTCCAAACTTCATCAATGTATTCAATGACATTAAGCGATTCACATATCGGTTTTCCATTATGAATTAAAACTGGGATCTTTTTGTGAATCGGGTTCGTCTCCAAAAGCAAAGAGCTTTTAGCTTGAAAATCTTCTTGTCTACACTCATATGCGATTCCCTTCTCTTCCAGCGCGATTTTCACTCTCATTGCATATGAGCTTGGCCAAAAATCCAACAAAACCACATTGTTCTCTGCCATTTCAATTTCTTGACACAATGTGTAGCTTGTTTATTATATTATTTGTAATTTGAAACTAAGATGATATTGTTTAGATGATTTAGACCTTTGTGTGGTTGTTTGGAGTACTTATAGTTGTGCATTTCTTGTTTGACAATAAATAATAAAATGTAGAAACTTTACCAAATATGACTTCATTGCTCACGTTGGACTTATGATCTATCTTTGTTTAACTTTTTGTATTGAAATTGATTAAAGTGTCATCGATATCTAATGCTTTTATGATATGTTATGCTTCTTTTGTGGAATAAGAGAGCAAAATGTGTATTTTGAATATGTTACCCTTGTGTAGTAAGGAAACATGTATCTTGGTGATAACGACAGTATAATATAAAATGTAAAAAATTTACATTTGAGAAAGAAATTATTAAATTTAATTATGAATGATTAAGTCTTATATGGATTACAAATGTATCGTTGGATAAATGATCTGTATATATATTAATAGTCTTAAATTTTTTGATAGAGATGTAATCTCATAAAGGTTTATTAGAATTTAGACATTTAACTAATTGTTTGAAAATGTGAAAAGAATAAATTTATATACACCTTTTTTATTAAAAAAAATTAGACTCATTTTGGTCATTTTTTTAATAGAAATCAAATTTGACACGGGATGTCGTGGTAGATTAGTGAGCTATATTCCTAATGCATGGCTATGAAGATAAATATGTGTACTATAAAATAATCGTTTTAGGCCGAAACAAATTAAGTTTTTACTTAATACAAAACTTAAAAAGATATTTTGCATTTAATTAAAATTTTATATTTTAATATTTTTAAATTTAAAACTAATTAAATCTTAATCAAAGTTAATATCAGATCAATAAATATTAAAATGATTGACTGAATTATCAATTAAATAAAACATTACACAGAATCAATTTTATTAATTTAAAGGATTATATTTTATATTATTTATTATTATTAGTATGAATTTAATTTCCATACATTCTCAACATAAAAAAATGTATATTGTCTGTCAAAC
>JBBPBT010000811.1:6396545-6416806 GCA_037974875.1 Cicer bijugum | reverse complement strand
TTGATCTTTGTTGAACTCTTTCGGCAATATTGTATTATTTAATAATTGTTTTTTCATTGTTTATCTCTCTTTTTCTTAATTTATATTTAGGTCTTAAATAATCAATTTGATTTATGTTGGTTTGTGATTATTTATTATGATTGTTGTTGTTTTTTTAAATTTCTTTTCACTCAACTAGAATTTTTATTTGTTTGGTCCCTCTCTTAATTATGAATGTTTGATATAGTTGTTGCCCCTTTCTTTGACTACCCTTCTCTTGTTGATTTGATTCATCTTTTGATTATTTGTAATTGTTTGATAATTTTGAAGTCAAATGTTCCAATATCACTTGCAAAAATACAATTTTAGTTCTTTAAATTTAATTTAATTATTATTTAAATAATTTAATTTATTTTTTTATTCAATCATTTAAATAGGTACATTCGTTTTCACTATAAATTTTTAAGATATATTAAATTATGCATACAATCATTTAATTTGAAAATTTTCTCAAATTAAAATATTAAGATCTAATCGAAAAATCACAACATATTGATTGTCAATACTATTGAAGTATGCTAAAGACATTGATTATTTAGATAGATGTTTATTATCTTATTTTAAAAATTATATGTGAGTATAAATTATTTTAAAGAAAATTAAAAAATATATACTATTTACAAATTTGATGAATATTTTATGAAAGATTAATATAAGTGACATATTGTTGCAACACTTGATAGAATTTTAAATGATAATTTTTTTTTAATTAAACTAATTGTTGTCGAAATTGAGATAAAAAACTAACGATGCAAATAAAATATAACTTAAAAAATTAAATTTAAAGAACTTAAACGGTAATTAGATTAACTTAAAAAACAACTGGTATTTTTACTTTTTTTTTTCTTATAATTGAAAAAAAAGTATTAGGAAATTTAAATTTTATTATAAAATTATTTATTTGTTTTGTAGCATTTTATAATATACAACAGTTGCTAACCATATTCTTGATTTTTTTTTTATTTTCAAATTATTAAAATTAAGTTTATTTGAAAGTAACCGAAAGAAAAAATGTTGTAAGTATATAATATATATATAGGCTGGTTGAGCTTCTTCCCGCGAGATGAAAATTTCGGTTTTCACCGAAGCAACGTCTTCTTCAGCATTCATATATCAATTCGCCATTTCAGGTTTATTCTTCTTCTTCTTTGGTTCTCTATGATTGCAAATTCACCTTCGGACAATCCTTGATTATTCTACTTGTTTCTCGAACCACGCCTTTTTCAATCGAATTTCTGAACGAGTTTCTTTGAACGTGGCATCTTTGTTCCGTTGCGATTTAGGTTGCAGATCGCATTCCGCACGATGTTGCAATGGATGGGAGGATCAAGGCGGAAAGTCACTGCTGTGAGTTTTTTCTCTCTCTCCGTTTTGCAGAAATTTGAATGATCTTTGATGTATACTTTAACATGCTTTCAATCCTATTGAAATATCCTTCATAATTAGTTTAAGAAAACCAGAATCTGATTATTATTTGAAGGATTAACATTTAACAGTGCTCTATAGTATATGCCGAATTTTTTGGATTGAGATGATCACATGTAATGCTTGGATTGATCTAGAGATAACATGCTCTGATTATTGATTACACGGTCATGAAAATCATGAGGTTTTCTGAAGAACAAGAAACTAGCTATTGCCTTTTGCATAAATTTGAAATGTGATTTTTGTGGTTTGTTATCAGTAGCAGACATATTTGGTTTGCCACGTCTTTCTGAATTGCAACTTGTTTGAACTTAGAAACTTAAATGGTGTCTTTTTTCCTTTGACATTCAATCATTCTATCTGTTTGGTGCATGATGGCATTTGTGCTGAAATGGGAATTTTCAGTCAAGGAAGTCAACACAGAAGAGGTAAACAAACACAGATGTTAATTACAGTTAGACCAGTGGAATTTGGTTGGTTGAGACTTGAAAGAGTGATTCTTCCGAGATTTGTTGGTTGTGTTCCGGTATTGTAATGAAATCCTTATTTCTACCAGGCAGAAGCAATACTTTGAACAAAGGAAGCGCCAACAACAAAATGTTCAGATGATGGGTTCAGATAACCGTACTGAAAGCTCAGGCGTAGGTGGAGAAATCCTCAAAGAGCATATGTCTCTGGACATTCTTAATTTGCTAAACTTATCAAAAACTGCACAGGAATGCAATTCTTTCTGCCAGAAGGGTAAGGGTAAGTGTCTAATATTCTTCCTGGATAGCAGTTTTGTTGCTGCTGCTTTAGTTTTGAAAAGTGAGATTTGCATGTCAGTTTAAACATACTACTATTATTGTGTGGCATACATTGGTTAGTTAAGTAGTTTCCCAATCTTGTCGTGTTTAGATTATACTTGAAGCATGGACTGCACTAACTAGAGGAGGGTTAGAATCTGCTCTGTTTGCCTACAAAAAGGAGAAAGTTTCTTATCATGAGATTTTCAGGAAAATAGATCATGTCTGCATAGTACTATCCACTCTCTTGCTCCTGATTTTAATTTTTACTAATTAACTAGAATGGGAATGACTCCACAGTATTAGAAAAGGGATGCCAATTTGGTCAGTAAGTCATTAGGCTCAGAAACTTCAGGCATTGATAGGCTTCATGAAGGTTAGCCATGTGCCGTGGTGGGGAAATGATTTATTAGAATCTAGGATTCCTTGCCAAATTACGTTGCTAATACTGCAGCTTCTTGTTTCTTTTGTTTGGGTGCCTTTATGTTTCTTTTGTTGTTAATTATGTCCAGTTTACTAAAATTACCAATTTCCTCAATATTGTACAATAATGAAAGGGAAGGATGACGGAGACTACTTTTCTGGGATGCCAGGCAGTGTCTCAACAAATCAGCCAAAAATATCTAGCAAAGTGGAGACTACTGTAAATGCTTGCGGATTTGAAGAAGAAAGTATGAGCTTTCGTACATTTCCTCAACTGTGTAAACTGTCTAGTCTTGATTGTTCCATTTATATGCAAATTGGAACTGAAACATGTAGCATATGGTGAATGTATACAGAAGCAGGAGCACCTGTATGCTGCCAAGGTCAACCATCACCAAAGAAGTGGGTGAAAACTTTTATATGTCATTGTTATTGAGCCTTCAAATAGATATCTTTAAGCAACTTAGTAAATAGAAGGGGCTCTTTTTGAGGTTGGAGTTTGATCCATACCTGTGATTGGTTTTCTTTGGTTCTTGCACCCCCTTACTCCCTTTCACAGATCTCTCATTTTCTTATCTTCTTTGGGGTTGAATAATGGGACAACAATTACTAGGGAATTTGTCTAAATGGACTGGCTTGATTATTTTTAGGCTAGCCTTCAACCAGCACATATTTGTTTCATTTAACATACACTTTCTCACTATTCATCATATTGATTAATATTTTAATCACTTGATAGGGTTTCACTAAGTGCTCCTGATCACCAGAGTACTGCTTTTGATGGAGCACCAAGCCATTGTAAGACAGCAACTGATCAATGTAAGTAGCATATTATAGATATTCAACAAGTGTATGTTGGTACTGTGTTTCTTGCCATCGTAAAATTTATATTATCTCTCAGTTTTTTTGCTTGAGGCCATAATACTTGAAATTATTTAGCATCTAACTTTTTTTTACCTTTTTTTGTCATCCTATCATTCATCCTCCAAACTTCTTCCTCTCACCTATTGATTTTCATTGTTATAGACTCAGAATTATCTGTCATTGATTTGCTTTTTGATGATGAGCTTAATCCTACTGTGGAGAAGTCTCCGACCTGTGAAGATCATGTTTCTTTTTCACTTGAGGGTAAGTCATTCTTTTTACTTATATTGTAGCCTCTCCCGAATTCATATTGCATTATTCATAGGATCACTGTGCTAATTTTTATATGCTCATTAACATCATGTATGCATTGGATATTTCCCCTTTAAATTGGGCAGAAAGCATGTCAGAAATACATGGATCAAGGGGAGGAAGATCATATTGACGTGCAAGATAGAGAGCATATTGATACTCTTGAGAATTTATGTTGAAATAATATTGAATTAATTGAAAAAGATTATGTAAAAATGAATACATCATGCTCTATTTATGGAGCTTATGAACGATTAACTACTAACTACTTCGTAACAACCCTTAACTAACTCACAAAGGAGTTACAACTAACTCCTGTAGCCAAATACCTATAACTAAAACCAACTATATTTCTAACAAAGCAAAGATGCTGACTGAATTTTGTATCTTACAGTAAAGTTTTGATGATGGTTATTGTATTTGTGATCTTCAAATTTAGCAATGAAACCGGAAGTCATATAAGTTTCTTCTTCAGAAACTAGATATCATATTATCTTAAAATATTATATGTTTGCCTTTGTTGCTCAAATTAAACGTAGGTTTCACAAATCACTATTTATATTATCAATATATATCTGCTCTTATAGGTATTGTTTCATAGCTGATTTAACATTCAGACTAAGTTGAACTTTATTTATAGTAATGTTTATCCCACTGTATGTTACTCTGACATTTTCTTTCATATGATGTTAACTAAATTCTTCTAGGTTTGGGTAAAGTTGGAATAAAGACACCGGTTCATTCGCCACAACAACGGGCTAGGTAACTAAATTTGATAATTTTTATTTTAGGATGAATCACTCGTTCATTCCTTCTTTCTGTAAGATTATTTTGTTAACAGTAGATACTTTTAATATTCCCAATGGGTGATCAGGGGAACTACTATTAATCACATGAATTTTAGTACAAAATGTGGAAATTTGCTTCAAATCACAGCATCGTCGAAGTATCTCATTCACACTGATGAAAATTTTGGTTGATAAATAAACATCCAACATTTGCCGTTCAACTATATTAGTTGTTATATTAGTATGTTCTCCTTCACCAAAGTTTGAACCGTACTCTTCAACTTCTTTAACCCTTAGCTTGAACCAATTAAGCATCTCTCTGTAGGCCATTTAATTGTTTCACAAGTCTTTTTTCGAATAATGTTAGAAAAATATGTTTCTGCTGCTTGCAGTCGCATGTTTGTAATAAAATCCTAAAGTAACATTTGTCCTGTAACAATAAAAAAAAAACAGCCTGTAGTATTTTGGTCTATTGGTTTTACCCTTTTGATGAAACTAAAATGCAGAAATTTTCTCACTTGTTGTCTTAGTTCTATTAAGATTTTAATTCACTGGATATAGAAAATAACCCTTTTTTTTTTGTCCTCTCCCGCTTTAAGATGTCTACCAGAAACTACCTTAAATGGCCAGTTTCAATGCTTTTCAAGTTCTCTATGTGCCTTTGCTGTCTGGCATTCAACTAGTTCTTTTTGCCGGTTATGATTTGTTGAATTCAAGTTACTGATTACCGCTAGGCCTCTTGATTATACTTGTATTCCGTGTTTAAAAATTGAATAAAAAACCTAATAATTTATACCTTATTGCTATGAGGTATTAACTTTAGCTAGTGTTCCTTTAAACAGTGTGCCACTGCCATATGTTACTTTTGAATGATTTGGACTATCGTTCCTTTAGTTTCTTGACAGATAGCCTTAATCATTTTTGCAAAAACCACTGTTAAATTGTTTTTCTTGAATATATGGCATTCTATGGGGTTGACAACGAAAATAAACAATAATACAGAAGTGGGTTTGTAGTATTATGGCAAATGCACAGGCTGCTGGAAAGACAAATGTAATATTTTTTTCACTTGTTTTGGAATTTTTGGTTTGCAGAATTCCATGCAGAAACTCTTCATTGCTAAAGGATGGAAGGAAAACAAAGTATCGAAACCTCAGCCACGTGCTGGATGACATTGAACTTGAAGTGGTGAAGCAAATATCTTTTCTTATAAATATATTTTCATTAATAATTTTACTGCATCTTCTGACGCTGCATGTTAGTTTTCATGTAAATACATAAACTGATATAAATATTCCATTTGTAGCTTTGTGCCTGAAGAATTAACAAATTTTCTTTTATTAACGTGCTTTCATCAATGTTATATCAGAATCATTTATGTCATCTTCCATAGAATAAAATTATACTACTATGCAATTGATGACTTTTGACTGTTAGGATACAGTAATGTATACCATTGTGCTCGAAAAGTTGGAAAAACTTGTCAAGCATGGATGCAGGTTGATCGGAAAGTTAGTCCAAAGTCATCAATTATAAAACCAAATGTATACACAATATTGTGAAGCACAGAGAGAGAATATGCTTTAGTTAAATTATAATTGTATATATAAGCAGAGGTGGATTAACTTTGGTGTATGTTCAGATTGAGGATTTTGAAGGTTAACATAGGGGAGATAATTCTTTTTAATTAACAATTACATGGTATGCTAAATATATACATAAATATTGTGATAATCTGTTGATTTATTTATTTTATTTTACAAAGTTCTTAAACTAAAGAATTCTTCCTTTCACTTTTCCTTTTTTAGCCCCCCATAAATTGAAATATAGTCATGCTTTTTAAGGCAATCTGTCTCTTTTGAGCAGGATACTGACTTAGTAAATACTGGTAGTGGTAATATCGTTAAAGGTATTTGACCAAAATTACACTTTACGCTCCTTACTTTTTAGTATAAAGCCACTCACTGTATATATATCCTTAATTGAAGTTGAAAAGCGAAAACATTTACTTTTTACTTTGATGTTAGTATGGCTTAGCCAACATTTTCTCAATTGCCCACTAAAGTTATTATGTAATTTACATATGGCTTAGTTGAAAAATATTCTTTTCTAGACATTGCACTGATGAATTTTTAGAGAACACGAGGAGAAAAAATAATAAGAGTTTGAATATTATTGATAATAAGTTAATGTTGATTTGATTACAAAAGACTCAATACTAATATTTATTTATAGAGAAATATAGACTCAATCTTAAATCAGAAATAAATCATAATAATAATAAGAGATATTCTCTTATATCTCTATGATTATAAATTAATCATAAAAAATAACTCTAATATAATATAAAAAATATTATAACATATTTTTTTATATTCTAATACTAGATTCTAATGGCAAAAGTTGTACAGCAGAAAGTTTGGCCAAAGTTAACGTTTTCAGCTTAAACCAAAGTTGGTAAGGTTTAAGTAATAAAGAAGAGTTGGGGTGGGTTTTCTTTTAAAAAAATCAGTGAGATTTCATGGAACAAAGTACAATTCCCTCAAGTTATTACTGTGCATGCTGAACTCTTTACTTCTTAAACCTTGTATCTTGTTCTTTTATTCTTCGCCACTTTTAATCATCCGATTACATCACAGTTAGACCTCTTGTTTCTCTAATTGTAGATTTGCAAAATTATGTTCCACCTTTTAATTTTGAAATTTTTGAATGTGATTCACTACTTATAGGATACAGTGATGCAAGATATCGGGGTTTCGCCTATCAGTTCAAGTTTCCCATCTAACAAATTAAAGCATAGGTCAGCAGTTATTGAAGACCACAAGTCTTTTTATGACAACAATGACAAAAATGGCTCTTCCATTAGTGAAGAGTTCTTCCGTAATGAAGACACATGGAATGGTAATCTAAAGCTTCCTATTTTCCATTTTTATTATGTTAAATCTTTTTTTTTTTGACAAAATTGTTATTTTAAATCTTAACACATAGCAATAAGGATTATGCATTTACTGCTTTGCATATTTAACATTAACTAACTTATTGGAAATACAGTAACTATTTTGTTTTATAACTTCTATCAAGTACATATGAAATGTAACAATGCCTCTCCTCAGGAAAAAGGGACAAAAAGAGAAGTAGCATTCCTGTATAGTTTGTATAAATTTAATTTCCTGGATTAATGATTCAATTAAAACCTGCCCAAGTCGTCCACATGTCTAGCTTTCAAGTATACTTAATCTGTGTAAAGACCAGGGTTGGCCTAGTTTAATGGTACATATTCAGTCTTTACATGACATGACAATTTTTATGGATATGTGAAAAATATTTAACCTCTTAGTGTTTCGTGTACAGCATGTTCTCTCTTCCTTGACAAGAAATTTGATATAGGGATGGGGTATGATACCTCATATAAGAAGGCTTTTCAAATGGATTGTAAATCCCCTGAATTATTGAAAAGAGGGGCCAACAAAATGGAGTGTTATGATTTTGAAGACATCCTTCCGGTGAAATGGTATTTATTTGCTGTATTTGAGCACACTGCATATCTTCCCTTCTTTCTTACCATGATATTTGTCTTAAAGATGGTTGTTATGTATGGCTCTGTAGGCCTTCAGCAACAGTAAGGAAAGATATCAACATGGGTGGTACAGCTTGCTTCCTTAGACCATCATTTTAAATTGAATTAGTTGTTTTCAATAGTATTCATGGAACACCAACGACACTAATAACATCTTATTTAATTTCTACCCGTTCATGTTAGTTCACATCGGCAAGTTTCCATTCTTATGAGTTGTCATGCACCTAATCTTTGTAAAGAATTGCCTGGTCATTTGACACTTCATTAAAATGTGAACCTTATGTCTCATTTTCTTAAGAATGTTACCTACACAATTGTTGGTTATGCTCAGATGGTGCTACAATTTTTCACATTTATGACGGTACATATGGTTATTTTCAACATTAATGTTTGTGATTTAGGTTACAATTTCGTCTACTAGATTGATATTCAATGTGATTCACACATTCCTAGATCCGATGTCATATAATGAACATGTAACTTCATTTGTTTGTGAGCTCATAACATATTGGCATAAGTTTAATGTTATTCTCTTTTTCATTATCTTAAGAGCCATTGGCTTCATTTTCCACAGACCAATTAGAGGATGATTTTAACTTCTGTGGTTCTGGTAGGACAAGGTATAAACATTATTCTTAGATGCGTCCTCTTTTGTGGGATGAGCATTTGCTTATGTTTTAGTGTGGTTTGAAATGTTTTAGATTATACGGGAACTTCAATGCGCAGAATTTAATTCCAGAAGATGTAAGAGACAGTTCGAGTTTGTTGAGGTAAAATCAGAGTAATCCCTGGTTTCAACATTCAAGGTGCTTTCATCTCTTTTTTATACTGTTACTTGTCTCTGACTATTATTTATGTATGAAATATCAGCGAAGAGTCAAGCTCGTCCACTGTTGGTATTATATTGTCTTATCTCTCTCTCTCTCTCACACACACACACACACACATACAAACACAAACGCACGCTCTTAAGGGTGATATATATATATGATAAATAGTTCTATAATAAAGCATTGGTACCACTACTAATCTTAGTTGGAATGTCTACATTTTATGTCAGTGAGGGGTGACTTCGTCGTGCATTCACCATCACGATTAGTGACAGGAGAGAACAGAAGAAAACATAGAAATGTTTTTGCAAGCCCTAGACATAAGTACAGTAATAATGAAGAGAAGAATAAAAGTCGGTCAAATCCCTCAAAGCAAAAACCTTCTTATTACTCAAACTCTCTTCTCCAGGAAGAGATGAGTGCACAAAACAGTAGGAAGTTTGAGGAAAGATACGCTTCAGTTGATAGAAGTTCTGTTACCACTTCATTCTATCAAGATTTAGAGGCAAACTTTTCATTTTTCGGCTGCAAGAATAGTGCTGAAGATCCTTTTAGCGTCAATAGACTCAATACTACCCCTGATTACAAGGCCAGTCCTTCCTTTGGTGGATTTAAAAATGCTGCAACCCTTGCAGATTCACCTCCTTGCAGTTTTACCTCCGAAAAGTTTGAGTTTGATTGTTTAACTGCATTCCCGAGTTTTCCATCCTGGCCAACCGGCCCGTGTTTATCTCCAGATTATCAGTTCAAAGAAGGGCCTCAAGACTGTGTTGGTTTTCATTGTGAGACTTCGTCTACTGATATGTCAGTACAAGGAAGTGTGAACAAAGAGGAGAGACAAATGAAATTGCAAAAAGACTATTTTGAGCAAGATGGTATTTTCATGGGAGATAATGAATTGTCTTCAGAAAAGAAAATGGCAGTAGATGCTCCAACTTCCAATAATCGTGAGCAAGAAAGTGAAGACACAGAGGATACAAATCCCAAGACAACAGAGTGTCATGAAACAGCTGATTCTCCAGTTCTTGTGGAGGAGATATCCTCGCCACTGAAGATACCTGACAAACATGAAAGCCAAGTAGATAACCGAAAGTATGGCTATTCTTAATTCCTACATTTTTTTCTCTTGGCTTAGATGTTGGTGTCAATACTCTCATTATACATATGGTATGAGATATATATATGCTAAGAAATTGAAATTTTCACCAGGAGCAATTCTGATGCTGAAACAGAAACTCCCCTAAAATGTAAAATTGCAAATAAAGGTATGCAATTCATTGGCTCTATATTTCTCCTATGTTTTTCTCTTTGATTGTTTTGAAAATGAAAAATCAGTTCTGGTTTCCTAATGCCCGGATGTATCTGCTATTCTTCTTTCTTGATACGGAAATGAAAATTTGTCCACCCGAAGGAAGAAACAGGGTGAATGGGAAACATAAAAATGATCAAATTGGTTTGTCAGGTCAAGTGATGTATGAAAGCTACGTCTTTCATATGCGTGTTCAGAAGGTGTTGAACGGAGCTTGTACAATATCCAGAAGGAATAACGCCTTCCTCAAACCTGGTAGCAATAGAATTACTCATCAGATTTAGAGAAAAAATGAACAATAAACATTTTTTTTCTGCAATGCAAAACTGTTTTGTCATATATGTTTTGTTATTAGTATTGTATATCACTAATAATAAAAGCTTTCTAATACTTACATTCAATTTAGTTTTACAATCATACATGCCGTTCGTTTATGTTAAAAAAAATCTTGTGTGGCAAACGAACGTAGAAGTTTAATGTGACGTATGAATAAGTTAGATAATTAAAAAAATAAAATTAAGTAATAAAATTGATTAAAAAAGAAATGAAGGAAAGTTGAAGGTGTTATGTTTTAGTCCCTCCCTCCCTCCAAAATCAAAATTAAGTTTAAAGATTAGGATTTTCTATTTCTTTCTCTATCATCGCATCACCATGACCTTATCACCAACATTGAATCACCAACTACTGTTTTGTGATATAAACAATTAGTTAATTGGACTGTTATAACACACTAGCTACTTTTCCTAGTGTTCTAGATAGTCAGTTACATTTTTACTTTGGTTGTATTATATATAGTGAATTCAATACCACATTGAAAACACTATGAAATTCATTTGTAATATGGTCTGAATAAGTGAATTGAAAGCAATAAAGTTTGATTAGAGTGATACAAACTTTGGGTATCTTGCTCAAAGCCTAATCATCAAAGTATTTTTGAGTGTTCTTTTTCTTTTGTTTCTTGTGATCTTTATTGATCCATTTTTGAGTGTTTTGTAATGATTTCTCAACAAACTGGTGCGGTGAGCATGGACTAGTCATGCCTTCAACAAAATTGGAGATTGAAAAATTCACTAGTTTGAACGACTTTGGATTGAGAAAGCTCAGAGTGCAATTATCTTGAGCCTTGAGATAAGGTTTTGAGACAATTATCAAAAGAGACGACTGATGTAGGGAATTGGATCAAGCTTGAAGGGTTGTATGTGACAAAATATTTGGTAAATCATCTCTATCTTAAGCAAGCTCTTTCAAGATGAGTGAAGATAAGTCATTAATAGAACAACTTGATATGTTTAACAAACTAATTCTTGATTTGGAAAACATTGATGTAACTATTGATGATGAGGATCAAGCCTTGTTGTTATGTGCATTGCCAAAATCACATGCTAATTTCAAAGAAACTTTGTTGTATGGGAGAGAGTTCTTGAGTTTTGAAGAAGTGTAAGCTGCCCTGAACTCAAAAGAATTGAGTGAGAGGAAGGAGTTTAAGTCATCAGTTGTTGGTGAAGGATTGTCCATGAAAGGGAAATCTTCAAAGAAAGATAACAAGAATGACAAGAAGAAAGGAAAATCACAACAGAAGGTTCATGGTGATGATTTTCTAAGCATAAGGGATTACCATTACAAGAAGGAGGGCCATATAAGAAAGGTGTGTCCAGAAAGGCAGAAACAAAATGTTGATAAGAAGAAGGATAATGACAATGTAGCAATTGTTCAAGATGGTTATGATTATTCTGATCCCTTGGTGGCTTCAAGCGATGATTCTGATAAAGAATGTATAATGGATTCAGGTTGTACTTGGCATATGACTCCAAACAAGTCGTTGTTTGCAGAGTTATGTGCTGAAGATGGTGGATCCATGGTTCTTGGAAACAACAAGGCTTGCAAAATTGCAGGGATATTTAAGTTTAATAATAAAACGGTGAAACTTCTCATTGAAGTTAGATATGTAACTGACCTTAAAGAGAAATTAATTTCTCTTGGCGAGCTTGCTATAAAGGATCGATGTTCCAAGGTGAACAAGGAGTATTGAAGGTGATGAAGGGTTCTAGGGAGGTAATGGGAGGCATTAAGAGAAATGGCTCAAAGACTGAAATATGACACATGAGACTTGGTCATGTAAGTAAAAATGGTTGATTGAATTGGGAAAACAAAACTTGCCGTGTGGTGATAAGGTTGAGAAGCTGAATTTTTTTTTAACGTTGTATCTCATCCGGTTTGTTTAAGAAAACACAGTCTCTCTAATTTTATGTTTTTTAAGAAAAAATTAGATAAAACTTAAAAATTAAAGTTTAAAAACAAAAAATAGATTTAGGAGTCGATTTACGAATAGGAAAAATAATATTATCCTACTACATCGTTCGTTAAAACGGTTATTCTATAATTAATTGTACACAAATTAATTATTTTATTTCCTAAAAAAATTTTAAAAAGGAAAATATATTATTTACATTAATAAAAGAATGGAAAATATATTTTCTTTAATTTGATTTGACAAGAGGAAGACTTTGCTTCTATCATCAAATGTAATAGAAAAATCAATCCACACTTAATTCTTGGGTAAAAAATATTTATATGTTGCCTGATTTTTATTATTACTCTATTTTAATTATTTTTTATTATAATTATTTTTAGATACATATCAAAAAATAAAAATGTAATAATAATAATAATAATAACGAAAAAAAGAGGTGAGATGTATTTTCATGAATTGTATCTTTTTATATTTTTGTATTGGATTTTGAAGTAAAGAAAAATTGATTTTTTTTGTTAAAAAACAACAGTAATGCGACGTATGTGAACGAAACAGATGGTGGCGAGACTTTGCTTGTGTGTTATCGGATCTATTGCGGCACAAAGGCTACTGGCGGTTGAGGGTGAGTGATGCGGCGTGGCGAACGAGGATGAATTTTATCTGGTGGCAGTGACTATTAATTCTAATCATAAGAAGAAGAAAAAATATTTATTCGTGATGTTTTTTTGAGTTATTTAATAAAGTCATGATATGAGTTTTCTGTTATGTTACAATAAGGTGAAGTTTGTTTTTCTTCGTGATTAGTTTATAAACATCAACTATTTATGTTTTTTTTTAGTATTTGTGTTGCAAAACAATTTTAGGAACATGCAACTTAAGAAAAATTGAAAACTTAACATATGAGTTTATCTTTGCATAAACAGAAAAAGAAACTAAACTGTATTTTCTTTTAAATGGTACAATACAAAGAAGTTAATAAAAAGAAAATTAGAGAACAATAAGAAAAAGATACCTTAATTTCGAATTGGTTTTGTTTGGTTGATTTTATCAAGTTCATATTCTTTGTTCCTCTTTTGTCTATTATTCTATCTTTCTTTTTTTTACTCAAGAGTGATCTCACTTCCTCCTCGTTCTTTTTCTTGGCTTGGTGTGAATTATTTATAGATTTTTTTGGGCGTAAGTTACAAAAGACAAGAAAATAATTGTCAATCGATCACTATTTTTATTACTATTAATCTATTTCTTTTTGATATTTTCATTCAAATGATCACCTTTATACTGACTTTTAATATCATTGATTCATTTCTTTTTTCGGTTTCTTTTCATTCAATTGATCACCATTATACTGATTTTTACTATCATTGATTCATTTCTTTTCATTCAAATGATCATCATTATAATAATCTTTATTACCATCAATTCAATTATATATGTTTTTTTTTATGTTTTAGAAAAGAGTGAAAATTTCTGAAAATGAATCAAAGGCAAACAGAAATCAAAAGCATCATTGATTTTCTAAAATTTAAAGGCCTAACTATATATTTATTTTATTATTTTTATTATTATTATTTTTTTATTTTATTTTTTATATAATTATTACTTTTTTTAAAAAAATCTAAAAGTAGCGGACAAAATTAGATGTCAACACCTTGTATGTTTGGCAAGGCGTGTAGGAAAAATTCAACAAAAGGACAACAAAGAACAAATGGATTTCTTGATTATGTTCATGTTGACCTTTAGGGAATTCTATGGCTTCTTCACATTATGGTGCAAGATATTTCTTGTCTATAGTTGATGATTATTTAATAAAACTATGGATTTATGTTCAGAAATCAAAATATGAAGTTTTTGAAAATTTTAATTGATGAAAAACTCTTGTAAAAACTCAAACTAGAAGGAAGGTTAAGATGTTTAGGACTGATAATGGTCTAGAATTTTGTTATGATGTTTTCAACAACTATTGCAACATGAATGGAATAACAAGGCAAA
Organism: Cicer bijugum; assembly: GCA_037974875.1. NCBI lineage: Eukaryota > Viridiplantae > Streptophyta > Magnoliopsida > Fabales > Fabaceae > Cicer > Cicer bijugum. The sequence continues at coordinate 6,402,214 of JBBPBT010000811.1, read as the reverse complement.
AAACCAAATCAGGGACTCCTTAGCAAAATGGTCTTGTTGAAAGGTTCAATAGAACAATCCTTAAGAGAGTAAGATGCATGTTGTTAAATGTTGGTTTGAAGAAAGTTTTTAAGGCTGAAACTGTAATGGATGCACCATACTTGATAAATAGATGTCCCTTAAGTGCTTTAGGTATGAAGACATCTGAAGAAGTGTGGTCAAGCCATCCTCCAAACTTGGAAAGACTTAAGGTCTTTGGATGTGTAGCTTATGCTCACATTAAGCAAGATAAGCTTGAACCAAGAGTTGTGAGATGCATGTTCATTGGATATTTTGAAGGGGTTAAGGCATACAAGTTATATTGTTTGGAGTCATGACACAAAAAATGCATAATTAGTCGTGATGTTGTGTTCAATGAAACATAAATGATTTTTAAGAATGCTGTTGAAACTAAGGTTCAGGCTAAATCTCAGGATAAGAAATCTGATCTAGGGAAAGTGAACTTTGAGGTGGAGCTAACTGAAGATGCATTGTAAGATCAAGATGGAGTTGTAACACTTGAGGAAAAAAAGCATCATGAGGAAGAGATTGATGGTGAAGATCAAACTGATGATGACTATTTGTTGTCAATGGATAGAACTTTATAAGAACTATCAAAGCTCTAGAAAGGTTTGGCTATGCTAATTTAATAGCTTTTGCCTTAGAAGATGAACCAAAAAAGGTTAAAGTTGTCTTGGTTGTAAAGACTATAAGAAGTGAAAGCAAGTTATGGATGAGGAGATTAAATATCTTCATGTTAATAATACTTGGACATTGATCAAAAGGAAAAAAAAATTCTAGGTTGGTCAGCTACAAATGGATCTTTAAGGTAGAAGAATGTATTAAAAGAGTGGAGGCTAGAAGGTTTAAGGTCATACTTGTTGCTAGGGGTTTCACTCATAAAGAAGGAATATATTTTAATGATGTGTTATCTCCAGTTGTCAAGCACAAATCCATTAGAATCGTCATTGCCATGGTTGCATAATTTGATTTGGAATTATAATAGATGGATGTAAAAACAACTTTCTTGTATGGAGATCTAGAAGAGAGAACTTTGATGAGACAACTTGAAGGTTATGAAGTCAAAAGGAACTACGATTATGTGTACAAGCTGAACATGTTACTCAATGGCTTAAAGCAGACTCCTAGACAATGGAACACAAGATTTGATGAATTCATGACTCACATAAGTTTTGAAAGAATTAAGTTTGATCATTGTGTTTAAGATGAAACATTACAAGCAATCAAGCTACTAAAATCAGAAAGGTAAAGGTTGAGCTAAACAAAGAAATTAAGTGGAAGGATTTGAGAGCTGCTAAAAGGATCCTAAGAGTTGAGATCAAGAGAAACAGGAAGGATAAAACTTTGTACCTATCTCAAGAATTGTATCTTAAGAAGGTTCTGGATAAGTTTGGAATGTTAAATGTCAAACCCGTGATTACTCCTATGTCACAATAATTCAAGACAAGAGCAAGTCAATCTCTTACAACCGATGAAGAAAAAACTTACATAAACAACATCCCATATGAAAGTGTTTTAGGTTGATTGATGTATGTTATGGTATGCACTATACTAGATATAGCTCATGCATTAAGCCTAGTTAGTAGATTCATGTCAAATCCAGAAAGGTTACATTGGCATGCTCTCAAGTAGATCCTAAGAGACATCAAGGGGTCACTCGGGATAGTGATAGTTTTTGGTGGAGCTAGGACTTTCAAAAGAGTTGAGATTGCAAGCGCGAGTCATCATTGTATTATGTGATACACAAAGTGTTATCCATTTATTAAAAAATCAAGAGAGGACAAATCTATAAATATTAAATTGCATTTTAATAGAGAAGTAATTAGAAAGGGACCAATCATTGTTAAGAAAATTTCATTTGATCATAATGCTTCAGAGATGATCACCAAAGATCAAAAAAGTTGGTGCAACTTGCAAGACTTGAGTTGTTGTTGTTGATCTAATGTGTTTGTTGTTGAACCAAGGTGGAGATTTGTGCCGTATTGGTCCAACCAACAATTGTTTTGTGATATAAATAGTTAGTAATTCATGGACAAGAAGGTATATAAGTTAGATAAGTCTTTGTATGGTCTTAAATAAGCTCATACATAATGACATGAAATTTTTGATAACTTGATTATATCGAATAAGTTTAAAGTGAATGAAACTGGCACATGTATTTATTTCAAATATGAAAATGGATTTGGTTCAAACATTTATGCTGTAAATAATGTGAAATCATTGTTGAGTTACAACTTTGATATGAAAGACCTCAAAGAAGCGAATGTAATCATTGGAATCAAGATTACTAAGTCAAAAATGAGAATTTTTTTGGATCAATCCCAATATGTTGAAAAGATCCTAAAGAAAATATAATTACTTTAACCATAAACCTACTTGCACACCATATGATACAAGTGTGAAACTTTTCAAGAACACTGGTCAAGGTGTTATACAAACTGAATATGTGAGCATCATTGCCTACGTCGTGGGATTGTTGTGCAGGTTTACTAATAGGCCTAGTATAGAGCATTTACACACTATCAAAAGAGTCATGAGATACCTAAAAAGGATCATGAGTCTCAGATTATATTATAAAAGATTTCCTATCGTCCTTGAAGGATATAGTGATGTTGATTGGAACACCTTATCATATGACTCCAAAGCAACTAGAAGTTATATTTTATGTATAGTCAGTGATGTTGTACCTTGGAAATAGAAGAAACATACAATACTAGCTCAGTCCACTATGGAGTCTGAAATGATAGCATTAGCTAATGCCAATGAAATCCCTTTATGAGAAAAACCTTTGCCATCTGTGTTGATCCACTATGATAATATTGCGGCTATTGCAAAGATTAAGAATAGTTATTTAAGAGACGACAAATACATTGTAAACACAACACAGTTAGATAATTACTTTCTAAAGGTGCTGTTATAATGGATCATGTACGCAATGATAAAAATTTAGCAGATCATTTGACAAAAGAATTTGCTAAAGTGAAATTCATAAATACATCCAAAAGGATGAGACTATTTCCTATAGATCAATGAGTTACTTATGATGATAACCCGACCTAAAAGACTGGAGATCTCAAGAAATAAGTTTAATGGGTAATAACAAGTCATAGTGATATGAAATGAACATGCTATATTATATATGAGAGAAATATGATTCTTGAAGCGATAAAATGATGAGATAATAGAAACTCTTAATGAGATCTATGTAGAGTGGAATACCTAGCTACATGTGTACTCTTGATAGACTCACTTATGTGAATGTGAAAGTGGAGCTACTTCCTATGGAATTCAAGGCAGAATTTGTAAAGCGTTCACTATACTAGGATACACGTGTAGGACCATAAATGCACAAATTTTTGAGAATACACCCAATGAAAATGTTGTGTATGGGTTGATGTTATAGATGAAGTTCAATACTACGCGTCACTCTTGTTGAATCTGAATCTTACTTGCTACGCATTGTTGGAAATGGTGATGATATTAATAGAAGATTGTTGAAAATAATGATGACATTAATGAAAGCTAGTGTTGTTGAGAATTGAAAAATAAGAAAGTGTCACATATGAGAGATATCACACACTAATAGTGTTTATAAGGTAGAGGTATGGAACTTGGGGTGTGCCCCGAGTGGTACCCTAATTTTGTAAATGAGGAAGAACACATGCAAAATTGATCATCACACACGTGTGAGCGCCGCTGGCGTCCTTTGGGCCGAACATAAGCTTGGGTTAAGTGGTGTATTATTTTTTTTGTATATGGAAAATTAATAATTTATTTATTTAATATTAAACGAATGCTTGCATTTTTATCTCTTATTGAGACTTTAATTACGTAATTACTCTCTACCGAGTAAACATTCAACATCTAATCCAGTATTCCTTCATGAATTCGTGCATCTGTGTGCCTGATCATAACCATAATATTTAGTTTCACGCATTTGTTATTGCCCGATCAAAAACCTAGGTCAAAATCCTAAGTTTAGAGCACACATTTTTGTGGTCAAACAGTTTGGAGCTCACGTTTCTGTGGTAAAAAACTTGGAGCGCATGTTCTGATGGATCACTTGATTTTCTCTAATCCAATTTTGAATTTCCTCTATAAATAAACAATTCTCCTCAGTTGGAAAAGCACGCCAAAAGCTCTCTGCATCTGAGACTTTTCTCTACTTCTCCCCCTTTCTTTCTCACTTTTTTTTAGTTGTCAAAGTATCATATTACGAGTGACAATCATCTGACTGGTATATTGATGGTGTAATTCTAGAACTGTTTTTTACGATGCAGTAAGAACTTTGATACATTGTATCTAAGTTGTTTTATCCCGAGAACTTTGTGGTTGATAATGTGTCTTGCACAAATTAAGCAATGCCTCGAAACGTCTAAAGAGAGCGATCAAATCCGCGATTCAATCCAATAATATTTTCGGTGACATAAATTGATTTTTAAAACTTTTTCGAAACTCAAAAACAACCAATACCATTATAAAAAATATATGCGCTCAAATATTGGTGAATGTGTTGAACTTACTAAAATTATATATAGGTTGATGGAAGAAGAATTATGTCGGACGATTTCTTCACTAATTAACTATTTTTTCTTTTTCTTTTTAGGATTTCTTCCTTAAAGGTGAACAATGTATTATTCTTTTAGAAAATCCCATCGCCTCAAGCTCAACGGTACCATCATTATTAAAGTCTAGCAAATACTCAAATTTATTAAATGAAATCATTTTTAGTAAACACTCAACTATTCATATAAAATATTTTTAAATTAAATGAAGAGTTATATATCATAAATAATAGTTGTCAAACAATGGAATGCACCCGTCTATGTGTAGAGACCAGAAAACTCTCCCCGTTCTCTTTTGATGAGAGAAGTAAAGTATAAGAAGGGTAGAAAAAGAGCAGCTAAGTCGCACTAAGTTCATATCCAAGGAAATAGTAATTATGACTTTTATGTGCAAAAAATTGGTCAAGAAAATAATACAAATAAAATTATGCATACTTGTGTTTAGTTAAAATAGCTCATGTTATCCTGTAAGACATGTTTTTCCTTAGTCATTCGTGATCCCTAACCATTGATATATTTTAAATTTGTTTTTACTTTGTTTTTTCTTCTTTGATCAGTTTTTTCATTGCCAATTTGATATGAGATAGGTTTATATTGATGGTAAATCTACGAGTATAAATTTGTAGGTCAATTGCGACTTAAGATGATGGAAGAAACAAATGGATAATAGTATTTTATTATGCATAATTGTATTCCAAAAGAATAGTATTTTATTATGCATAAATACATAGTGAAATTGTGAAACGACATCCATACAGAATGTATTTGTGAAAACAAAATTAGATAGAGCATCAATTGATTATTTAAATTTTTTTAAAAAAATTACGCTACTGTGTTACTTCATTCAAGATGTATACACTAATATCCAAGATTCACACAAACTTCAAAATCAATATTTACATGATTAGAAGTGTTATTTTGCAAATTCTCAAAAACAACTTCGAAAAAGAAAATTAAAATACCACTGTATTAAGTGTTAAATTTATGAATTTAATAGAGATATATATTTAACATTATAATTTGTTTTCTAATATAATTTTTGGATTGTTAGATGGAATATTTCTA